>JAAAKE020083135.1:0-10199 GCA_010014785.2 Anisolabis maritima | reverse complement strand
TTCATGAGGATTTTCATTTCCCTTCTCTATTCCTTGAATTTCATGAGGATTTTCATGAACATCTCCTTTCTGTATTCCTTGAATTTCATGAGGATTTTCTAGAATTTTTGGATTTAAATGAATTTTGACCTCTTCAAAGAGATGAGCCGCTTGAAGTTTCTCTTTAGGAATTAAGATAATTTCTCCGTGAGGCACTGCCTTTTCTACAACCCCATCTGAATGATGAATTTCTAGTGAAGATTTGGGGTGATTTTTTTCGTTTAATCTATATGAACGCTCTTCCGTTGAATAAGGATCATATCCTGGAATAAATTTGTGATTCTCAATAAAATCCCGATGCACTTCAGGATTTTCTAAAATATGACGAATATTTGAATGTAAATTTTTTTCTTTAAAATAAATTTCAGGCTTCTCTTCATGTCCATGAATTAGATGTGGTTTATATTGCAAGTCCCCCTCTGGAACACGATGAACTTCCCCACTTGCGATATTAAATTCCTTGTTTTTAATATCTAAAAAAACAAAACAATAAGTAAAAGAAAATTCCGGAGGGATTGCTGAAAGAAAAGATGAAATTTACCAGCATATGCAAAAGGGCCATCGTCGATTTCGAATGTTGTTCGTGCAGTTCGGTAGTCTTTAATACTATCCGGAGGGATTCCATGAATATTTTTATGGATAACTCTCCGAATAATTGGCCTGTTTGGTATATATGCGTCTCCTTCTCCAAATCTTCTAAGATAATGTCTTTGCCCAGATCCTGGACCGAATCCTCCTCCTCCATAAGCGCCGAAGCCTCCTGAGGATGTTGGCACGGATGGTAGAAACGTCCCAATTCCGGAAGGTGAGAGATCTCCATTAACATAAATTCCTCCGCCACCACCACCGCCACCTCCGATTGCTAATTCTAAATCCGGCTCGAAGGGAGCTGATTTACCATAACCATAACGCAATGCGTAACGTTCCCTTTCTGGATCTACTAAAATTATTTTTCTTCCTGCTCCACGGCGAGATCGAAAGAGAATCGGTTCTAAAAATAAAAAAACTTATTTTAAAATAATAAATAATAAAAGTCAACTAACAACACAAGGCACTATAAACATATACACAAATAAAAAAGGTCAAATGAAAAATTCAAAAGGAAAAGCATTTAGGGTGAGACGTAAATTCGTTGGTTTGATTCTATGTTTTAAGGGAGAGGACTAGAAAAATTTTGTGACTCTTTAAGCCTGAAAAAAAGAAGATAATATTTTAAAAATAAACTAACTGTACAGGCCATCTTCGGGGCGAAGCTCCCTGAACTTCGTTTTTCTCTATTAAAGGCATTTTTCGCCATCTTTATTTTATTTTGGGTATTAATCAGAGTCCAAAGTTGTACTCAGGTGTTTGAAAAATTTTATAAATTAGTTTCGTCATTATATTATATTTAATAGTTATTTTTTATTATAATTATATATAATATAATTATATATATATAATAATTATTTTTTTAATAATAATGTTCTTTAAATTATTGTAATTTTCCAGCTTGAAAAAAATTTAATAATGATTTGAAGTAAATGAAATGTATGGATTTAGATAATAAAATTTTAATAGATGAGAAGACAAATTCAGCAAAAAGGCAGGCTTTAGATGCTCAATAATAATAGCTTATAAAAAAAATAATCAAAACGGCAAGCACAATTCGTCTTATCAGAAGTAGATACAAAGCTTATTTAATGAATGACGGACTTTAAATTCCCAAGTTTTTTTGAAAAACTTCAACTAATCTCGATGGATATTTTATGGAAAAGTGGTGATTTAATAAATTACAAAATTATTAATTATTAAAAAATTTAAATAATAATTTTACATGAAAAAACAAAGTTGGAAACGCAACCTTTAGCTCAGCATTCTGACCCTATACCCTCTAAGCCCAAGTAGCTCTCTGCTTATTTTCTTTTTCATAAGTCAATACATCATTTTGATTTACGATTACGAACACCTGAATTGTGAGCACTCTGCTGTTTTGCTAATCTTGAAAGTATACTCTGAATACTATATTTTCCCCATATTTGAACAAAAACTCCCGGCCTCCTTTTGTCAGATAAAAAATTGAATATATTGAGAAAAAATTTTTTAAATCTATCACTTTTTTTTGTAAAAAAGAAAAAAATTTAAAAAAAAAGTATTTTTCGGCACCTGAGGCCTTTTAGACTTTGTTCTTATTTATTTATATTAATTGGTAGCTAAAAAAAATAGATAAATTTTTGTCGTTCAAGCGAACCACTGACCTTTGGCACGTACACCTTTAGGGATCCCTTAGGGACAGGGTATTGAAAAAATTTTGTAAATTGATTCGTCTGGGGCGCTAAATCCTGACGAATTTATGGCCTTTCAATATATAAAATGAACTATGACAAAAAGAAAATAAATAATAGTACAAACCTGTTAATCCATCTTGGCTAGAAAGTTGAACAAAGGTAAAAGAAAGAATAATCAAGGAACTGAGAGAAGAGAATCCCATTATGATTAGATGTGCACTGAAGAGCCAAGGATCACCTCGTGTCTTTTTATAGCTTCTCTGAAGAGAGAACAGTGTGAGTGCGATTAATTATAATAATATAATCCTCGTATATATGAGTCACCAGATAAAGGATTCTCCCATTCTTTGGACCATGCGCCTTTTAATTTTAAAGTTCAAGTGTTATGATTTACTCAGGGCCACCGGATATACGATTCTGTTTTTTTTTTATTTATTTATTTATTTATTTATAATAATAATTAACAAACTACGGAAGAGAAAAGAAAAAATATCTTTTATCAAACAAATGAGTTTCTTTTTAAGAGAGCGAAGGATGAAATAACAAATGAGGAGAATCGATAAAATTTGTTTAAAATATTTATTTAATAGTTATAAAAGCTGCAGGAATTATTTTATATTATAATAATCACATAATAGCGATCCGAGACAATATTTATATAGCCCTGGTGTAGAGCCACTAATTATTCCACCGCGATTATTAATTTGTTTTATTACCATGGGGTGCATAAAGTTTCTTATTTATAAAGTGCGAGGGAGGCCAAATTTCTAATTCATGGTATTGTAATTTCTTCTTCGCCAGCTATTAATAAAACAAGTACTTGCAGCAAATAAGTATTCAAATCACAACCCTCTGCAAACAGCTCTCTCCTTTAAAGTTAGTCAATTAGAACTGCTATTAAATCCCGGAAGTTTATCTAAAATAATAACGACTTTCCATGCCGACACTAAGTAAAAAAAAAACTAAACGGAAAATGAGATTAAAATGAGGCAGAATTAAAAAATTTAATATCCTCTGGATATGGAATCGCTTTCGGCCTCTGACGACGAAGAGATCTTTAAAGCCATTTAATAATAAATGTTCTCTTCTACTTTAACTTTGACTCAAATTTCGGAGATGATGCTGCAGGTGTTTGCTACCAAAATAAAATTGAGACTTGCTCTAAGAGATCAAAAAAATTAATTTTCCCAATCTATATATTAAATTAGTTTCTCATCACTAAAAAACATAGGCATTACAATACAATAATATATATAACTTCCCATACTAATATTGGGGAAACTCGGCGGTTACTGATAGTTTCAAACGCTCACCTGTTACTATCTTATAAATAGTACAAGCGATAAAAATTTTTTTCAAATAAAATATGTTTAAAATGAATAAAGCAATTTTGTATTTAGGTATTATTTCTCGAAAGTTAATATTTGAGGAGATATTCTGATATTTTTTGTTTGAACTTCAACCGCCTCGTTTTACTGATTGTTGTCATAAGTCGATGCTCTCTTAATAATTTAAAAATAATCTTCAATATATTTAGTTTAGGTTCTTTTAGAGCTCACAATTCTCTTATTATTTCGATGAGTGGACCTGCGAAACAAGTTACATTTTCATCTTAGCCGAGTGTTGTAAATAATTTAATTTAGAGATTATGAAATAAGCTTTCGATTGAGGCATCAACGGAATTCTAATTTATTGGCTGATATTTCCTAAAGTGTATCATGGATTTCTCTATCCTAATCATAATTTAGGCTGCCCTTGGTTCCTGATCATTCTACATTTGGTATTTGTTATTAAAATTTAAAAAAATATAATTCTATTTTTTTCAATATTTAATCTTGAATAAATATGAATGCATTGAATGATCTATTCATTGCCTATTAATATATTAATAATAAACAATAATTATTAATTAGAATAAAGCTTGGTCAAGTGGCCTTCAGGTTGGTTGGCAGGCCTTGGCTGCTCAAGAGAAACCGACCGGAAAATATATTCCATCCTTGGTTTATTATTAAAGAAATTAAAATATTTTAGTTAAATAAAAATAAATTTGAAAAAAGGGTCTTCCCTCCGCTTCCCCTTTTTTATTTTTTTATTTATTATATCAAATTATTTTTTTGAAGCATCTGAGGCCATTTAGTCTCCGTTCATATTTATTTAAATTAATTGTTAGTCAATATAATTTAAATCTCTCCCCCCCCCTGGCTGAGAGATTAAAGATGCTGACATTGTCAAATTTGATAACCTTCAAAGCCAAGGGGTGTGGGTTCGGATCCCAGGCAGTCCGATGAAAATTTATTTATATCAAATGGATACTAATTGGTATAAATAAATATGCATGGAGAATTCGTATCATAAATATATAAATTATATATCGTATAATGTCTATATGGCCTCAGATGCCTTTTAATCGACCTAGGGCGGTTGCGGAATTATCTGAAAATAAATATATTAATCCCTTTGACTTTGTTTGTTTACATTAAGAAATGTCGAAATCAAAAGAAAAATATCAAAATTAAATAAATAGTCATATATATAAAAACAAATTCTATATTTTCCGCTCAACAATAAATTTAAAAAATTGAAGTGAGACAAGCGAGCAAATGGCATTTATAAAATGGAATCCTTAGAATGTTAAAAATCAAATGGAAATACATTTTCAATCAAAATTTTTCTACTGTACCTCCAAAACCGTAAGTTAATTAAATTTTTTATTAAATTAAATAAGAAACTCTTGAAAAAATGAATTTTACCAAATAATAAACATTCAGGAGAGGGGGAGAGAAGTGGATGCCGTCGTGGTTGGCACGCATTTACTTGTAAACCCCTCAAGTCATGCGATGTCTATTTAAAAAGAAGTTTACAAATGATAAATAATATATATCCTATATATTATTCTATCCCATTCAAAAGTAATTGGACTAACTGAATCTTTGTCTTATTGGGTAATTACGAATGAAATTCAAAATCATCAAATTACATAATGTTTTACCTATTATTAAATTTATTATTTTAGGATTTCTTCTAATTATTCATTAAGATGAAACCAAACATTTAAGTTGCCCAATTATATTTGACGGGGATAATAGATCTATGAAATAATGTTTAAAACGTATAACTCATACTTATTAACTTGAAGAAATTGCTCAGGCTGGGAGTCAAACCCGGCCATCTCAAGCGGGCTAATCATTACGCCACCGGCAACCACAAAGTATATGAGCTTTTTTATTAAATTGCTTGTTTTTGCCACCTACACATTTGGGCACAAACTAAAAGATCCAGGTTCGACCTTGGCTGGAGCATTGTTTCCAAGTGTCAAAGTTTTTATAAGTATTAGATATGTTTTTGAAGTTTACCAAGATTTTGGCGAGCCGGTAGCTCATTTCGAGGGCGATTTCATTCCTTTGAATTTATCTTACCTTTCCTAAAGCTATTCTTGGCAACTTTGTGTTGAGAAGCTTTAAAAATGAATTGTGATTGAGCACGAAATTTTCTGGATGGTTGAATTAATTGACCGTTTAGTTAGATTTTTAAAATACCTTTGAACCCCCATAAGTCTTCTTTTCTTTCCTCAAACTTTAGTTCTACCCAGAGGTACAAAGTGGTGGTCGCCGGCGGCGGGTCCTCAGGAATCAGCATCGCTTCAAAACTTTGTCGTCAGTTGGGAAACATGGAAATTCTAATCGTTGAACCTTCAGAGGTAAATTTTCTTTTTATTTTATTTTCCGAAATATTAATTTCAAGATATTTCTCTCAGTTCCATTATTACCAGCCTGGATTCACATTAGTGGCCGCTGGTCTTTGTCGATTTGATCGGATGGTGGTTCGTAACACCAAAGAAATTATCCCCAAGAAATGCCAGTGGATTCAGCAAAAAGTTGTTGAATTCCTACCCCAAGAGAATAAGCTTGTCTTGGAAAAATGCGTGGTCTTGTATGAATTTCTAATAGTTGCGATTGGAATAATACTGGATTACAATTGGGTAAAGGAGAGTCAGAAAAAATTAAAATAAATAGACAATGAAATTGATGTTTTTGCGTAGATACCAAACGTATGGGAATCGGTCTGTGAGTCTCTAAGTGGAGTTTGTTCGATGTACGACCCTCGGTTTGTGTGCCAGGTCTACCCGAATCTGCTATGTGTCAAAGAAGGAAATGTCTTGTTCACCTCACCCAAGTCGAGGATCAAATGCCCCTCCGCGCCGATCCAGATAGCCCTCCTCTCCGAGGATTTCTTCCAAAGAGTAAGTAGAAGTAAGTAGAGGCGAGGGACAATTGGCTTCGTGAGTTATTTCAAGTGTGTGAAGTGGCTCGGGGCTGATTCCATTCTAGATGGGGATTCGTAATCAAGTGCAGATTCACTACTTCACGGCGGCGCCTTATCTTTACGCCATTCCGTATTACGCTAACAATCTTGAAACGATATTCAAGAAGAGATGCATCAACGTTTACACTGGCTATGAATTGGCGGTGCTGGACAATCGAACTCGGGTCGCCAGGTTCTGCAGTTGTGGAGGCAGGAATAAACCCGAGATCGAGCTACCGGTCAGTAAAAAGAAAAACTTCTAAATTTCTTATTACTCTACAGGATTCAGAAGAGAAACAGTAATAATCATAACTCATTTGGAATCATTTGAACATAATTGCATTCCTCAATGCAGACTAGGATGATTCGAGAGAGAACATGAACTCTCTCCAAAGCATATAACGAAACAATTTTAGAGGTGAGGGCCGAGCTACAACCCTGGATAGCTCGATCCAAAAGAACTAGAACTTTACTGATGTATTTATATATTTAGTCTTTAGCAATTTTCTCAAAATCCTTTCCAAATTTTTTAAGCAATTTATGTAACAATTACCTATTTAAGGACACAATTTTTTTTTTTTTTGAGGGAAAAGCCTTTAATTAAAGGCATAAAAAAATCATTCCCCGGTTGGTTATCCCTGGTGTATCGAGCACTTTTGGCACACACCAAATCCCATCACCAGTTTCGGGCTCAATGGCCCATTCCTGGAACACTTTTTTTTTTTTTTTTTTTTTAGAAAGAGGCCCTTCACCTCTCTACTCCCCTTCTTCCCCTTCTTAAGGACACAAAATATATATTCTAATATCTAAAGAGTGCTTTTCTCTTGCAGTATTTTTAGTTTTTATATAAATTTTCTTTATTTAAAATATTTTTCAAAAAAAGTCATAGAAATTTTTAATAAAATTCGAGATTTCACCTTAAATAATTGGTGATATGCCTTTTTTTTTCTCTCGAATTAAAAATTATTATTATTTTTTATTTAATTTAACGTTATTTTCGACTTGGACGGAGATTTTGCTGATTCTTTTCTCACCTCACCATAAGAACTTTTTATCAATATTATTTATATAAAAAAATATAATAAGATTATAATAGATGAGCATTTGGCAGCCTTAGGAAGGAAAATAAAAGCCTTTTCCTTTTAATGATAAAAAAGTTTTATTTTCTGTTTTTTAACGTCGACATCCTGGCCTTTTTCAGGACGTAAGAAATAACGTCACTCGTTTTTACATTCTTTAAAGGCATAAACACCATTTATAGTGGCATTGTCCGGGAAAAATAAATCTTAACAATACTTGTTAAAGTCTTTATAAAAATGTACAAATATTTTTTAAACATCGAAAGAAAATTTTTTGACAAACGTTATCTTTTCCGAACAATGCCAAATGATATCATTCCAATAAATAATACAATGTAAAAACAACTGAACTACTTACCCCGGATGACAAACCGAAAATTTAATTTCCTACCTAAGGCTGCCAAATTCTCATCTATTATACTATTCGTGTCAACTGCAATTTCTCTATTTTCTTGGCAGTATTCGTTCCTGCATTTCACTCCTCATCAGTATGCACCGATAGTGCTTCAAAACAGCCCTTTGGCTAATGAAATCTCTGGGCTCCTGGATGTCGACAAATACACTCTGCGTCACAAAAGCTTCAACAACATCTACGGACTTGGAGACTGTCTAAACATCCCCACCTGCAAGACACTCTCTTCTATAAGTCAGGATCATAAAAGTAGTTTGAGTTGGGAGAAAATAAATAAACAGACATTTCAATTTCAGTTAAACAAATGGAGACGGTGTACACGGGATTGATGGAGGATTTAGGGAAACAGAAAGCACCTCGTCGATTGTACGATGGTTACACCTCTTGTCCTATCGTCACCTCGAGCAAGAGGATGATGTTGTCCGAGTTTACTTATGACCGGAAGCCAGCGGAGACGTTTTTATTTGATCAGAGGAAAGAACGCAGAAGCCTCTTCTGGCTTAAGGCCTACATCTTACCTATCTTCTACTGGGAACTTATATTACGGTAAATTTTATATATAACAAAAAATTGGGAGGGGCCTCTCATTAACTTTCTCGAATACACATTTATAGGGAAAGTAAATTTAATAAATAACTAAAATTCACGATTTTTTGAAAAACGTTACAGGCAAATGACCACTTCCGGAAGTCGATCAAATTTTAACCATGCTCTCTGATTTTGACATAATATATGTTTATAGCATTTGATGCTATAGGAAATAGCCCAAAAGTTGATCGATTTTGCTGAAATGTACATATGTAAAAATAGACTTGATTTACATTAAAGAGTACTCGAGTTATCGTGAAAACTCAGACATAATTCGAAAAGTAATATTTGCGGACTCAGAGTAGTCCCAAATGTCAAGAACAATTAAAATTTCGAGATCGAATTTTTAGACAATACTCTCCTTATACTATGTATACGAGAAAGTAAAAAGTAATATATTTAAATTTGGATTGGCAAGTCTGGTGCCATTCGTAACATCTTTTTTTTTTTGATGAGAAAATGAATTTTTTATATTTTATTTTTGGCAATTATTTTATTTTTACATTTTCTAAATTTCGTTTAACCTTCTTTTTAAATTTTGTTTTCCTACACCTTTGTTTTTCTAGTGGTTATTGGATATTTATAAATCGTATAAACAGCATAGGCCGATATTTAAATAAGAAGTTTAAATACAAATAAAGAAAAAGTATTCTATCCAGGTTAGTAATTTATTCCTACTCTTCTTGTAAGAAATGAATTACACATTTTGTTGGGGATATATACTTTACGAGAAAATGATTTTTTAAATGTTGTTTAATTTTATTTAGTTTTCTGCTAAGAAGAGAGATGATTTTAGAAGAATTCCCAGAAGGAACTCCAAAAAAAAAGCTTTATATTGTATTAATTTTCTATAGATGTACATAAATTTTTATTTCATCTTTTAAAGATTTTTAATTTTTTAATTAATTTTGAATAATAATAAGCTGCCATTGAAAATTATAGATAGGACCGAGAGGAGGAATGAGTCAGCATGTCACCCAGCCTGGCGCTTGACTATGACTAAAATAATAGGAGAAATGCCAGTCTTAGGTCAGTTCGCCATCCAAGTACTCTATGTATTTTTTGCTTTTGAGCATTAATTTTTTTCACTATTAAATTTTATATTTATATGATATATTATTTTGTATTCAATTATTCAGTTATTTCTGTAATTATTTGATTACGAATGTTAATCTACAAATTTGAATCCTAATGAATATGCATAAATTTCATCTTTTTTGAAAAGATTTTGCATAACTTACAGGCGCTGCTGGACAGTGGCGCTTCTTTTGTTTGCTAGGTGAACTTATTAGTCCTCTTCCGCCAAATTTTTAAATAAAACTGAGTATCTTAAGTATAATTTATCCCCCCCCGCCGCCGAGAGGTTAAAGATAGTGATATTGTCAATATTGATAACCAGTCAAGGGTCTAGGTTCGGATCCCAGGCAGTCCGATGAATATTTATTTAAATCAATTGGATACCAATTGATATAAATAAATATGCCTGGATTACAAGTATCGTAATAAATTTATACA
>JAAAKE020083124.1:0-23153 GCA_010014785.2 Anisolabis maritima | reverse complement strand
AATGGAATACAGGATTAAAATGAAATTTGTAAATAATAATAATAATATGGAGGTGCACTCTTTAGCGTCATTTGATGAAAACCTTTCTTCCTATATTTCAATCAATTATAAATATCATTTATATTAACACAAGTTTTTTCAATGTTTATAAAGCAGTAATATCAAATCTTAATGGCTGTTTTATTAAAAAAAGATCCAAATATAATCTCGCATATTTTTTGATAGCCTTTAATACTCTTTAAAAAAAAAATTAAATTTTTCCAACATTGATGATTGAAAAAAAATCTGTTGTGACTTACTGCACATCACATACTCTCTAACCTACTATGATGAGAAAAAGTAATGTGATAAAAATCATTAAAGGGGTTTACGATAAAATCACAAAAAATCTAAAAACATGAGTAAAGTGGTTCACAAAGAATTTTGGAATGAATAGCGATTAGTTCATTTCAAAAATCTTCTAATAAAATAATTGATCCTTGAATTCAATCAAAATCGTCAGTGCGTTGAGGAAATCGAACTTTAAAAATACACATATAGTGCAAGTACTCTTTAGGCAATTTTAATAAAAAAGCTTCGAGACCCTTGCGACATGGGAATATTGCTTAAATATCAAATTTGAAATTTTTTCCATTTTTGAAATTTTAGTTAAGACAGATCATTTTGCGAGAGCCATTTTTTTAAACCCAAGTGCCTTCAAAATTTGTATTCCTGTTAAATTTAATCAGAAAATTATTGTAGTCAGTAGGAATTTTTCTAAAGTGATTATTATTTATTTTTCCTATTCTAGATAACTAAGCATAGCTTGTGGATGAAATAAATATTTATACACTTGAGAAAATTATTATTTTAATTTCTTATTAGTAAATAAAGTTTTGGAAAAAATTTTCCAACTTTCCAAAAATTGAATGAGCACCTTGAAATAATTTAATATTAACTCACAATAATCATATATAGCAATTTTTAATGGACTCTAAAGATCCTAATGGGATTTAAGGTATTTTTAATTCCCATTTCAATTAATGCTAGTGATTATCTCTTCTCATATTAAAATGATTTTTTTTACATTTATTTTTTACCAAAGATCTCTTCTATGAAATGTTGGATTGATGCATCAATTGTCACTAAAAATCGTTAAACAAACATACATACCTAAATAAATCTATAGTAATATTTTCCTTTTTTTCCTAGTTGAAACAAATGTTTGGTTGACATAAGCCTATTAATTAACCTCAGCGCGTCTCTCATGAGTATTTTAATTATAAAATGCATTCATGCATATTTCCAACATAAATTAATTATAATTTTAATGACTTCCCTTGAAAGGGAAGTCTCGTCTCACTAAGAGTGTGTCCATTTAATATTCTAATTGGCTTACAACCAGGCTTCTAATATTAATAACTGCGGGGGATTCTCAAAGGACCGTTCCTCTTTCTTCCCTTTGACTTCTTATTCTTTTTTTTCTTCTAGAATTGACCAACATACTCGCTCACTCTCGAAATCCTGATGAACTACGTCATGTGTGGGTGGAATGGCGTCGTGCGACCGGAGAACAACTCCGAAGCACCTTCGAGCATTATGTTGCACTCAGCAACGAGGCGGCAAGACTCAATAGTAAGAATTTAAAAAAAAAAAAGTTATCCTCTGTAATCAATGGAGCTTTCTTTTTAGCTAAAAAACTTCAAGCTCTCTCAAAAATATTTATTTCAAAACTTTTATTTAGAAATAAATTTTTAGGACTCAGCAATAAATTCAGCTCAAGGCAAAAATTATACAACTTCTCATGGGGAATGAAAAAGGAAGAGAACTCAAAAAAAAGGGAAGAAGAAATCATAACGTATCAGTTCTTGACTAACAAAAAGGAAGAATTTTTAATTTTTCATAATTGAAACATTTATAAATGTTTGTCCCAAGAGCAATTCCTAATCGTTTGAAATGCATCCAAAATAAATTTGATGGTCCCTAAACGTACTGCTCTTGGTTTGTTTGTTTAAAACTTTTGATAATTGCTAATGGAACAAACCTAATAATAAATTAAAGTGATGAAATTTAAATGGGGAGGTCAAAGTACCCCCTAAATCTCCTAATAGGGACCAAGGGTTAAATAAAAAGAGGAGTTTTTTTAGTAAAAATAAAATCATATGGCAACCTTTTGAGAATTACGTCTTCGTCAAATGAAGCAAATATATAACAATCCCTACAGTTACTTACAGTTAAAGACACATAAACATTCATGAGATCATTTTCTTCTATAAAACAGTAGGAATTCTTTAAAAAAATGATGCCCTCTTCTTTTCTATATTCATTATCGAAACCAATAGTAATTTATTCTCATGCATAATTAATTTAAAAAATCATAAAATAGTAAAAAAAAATCACTTGTGATTATGTGATGATGAATATTTAATTAGCATATTTTTTGAAAATTCTAAATGACAATCAAATAATGAATTTACATTTATGAAAGCATATATCATTTTTTAAAGAGCCTGGATTAATTGTCCCATGTTTTTTTTTTTTTTTTTTTTAGATTTCACTGACACTTCAGTAGAGTGGCTAAAAGACTACGAATCGGACAACTTCACGGATCAGGTTTTATCCCTTTGGGAGCAAGTACGTCCTCTCTACGATCAGATTCATGCATATATGCGTCGTCGTCTCCGGGAGCATTATGGCGAGAAACTAGTGTCAAAGAAAGGCCTCATTCCAGCTCATCTTCTGGGAAATATGTGGGCTCAAACTTGGAACAATATTGCCGAGTTGGGAATACCTTACCCAGGCCAGCAGGCCGTTGACGTGACTCCACAGATGCTTGAACAGGTCATTGCCTTCTTTATGACAATATTATATCTTCTCTTTTTAGTTTAAGGTCCACTGGAATAAAATCGTATCACTTCTCCTATTGGTTTAAAGTCAAGGACAATCTGTTTTCAATAAAGCTTTGATAATATGCACTTCCGTTGACAATCCATTTACAAAAGTAACGCAGGAAGTGACGTGAAAATTCGACTGTAATTCGTATTATCTTTCTTTTAATGACTAGAACAAGATTTATTATAAGTTGCATAAAAAGCTATGCAAGTTATAAAGGCCTGGATAGAGCGCATTTTCATTTCATTCGATTTATCTATGATGTTTTCTAGCATAGAGACACACATCTCAAATCCAGCCCAAGCTCTGGCTATCTTTTTTTCCAATCTCTAACTCCTCTTGAATATTTATTGTCAGCTAACTAATTAAATATATATTTCCAGCCGAGTTTCTTAGAAAGAATATGCTATTACTTATAAAGCGAACATCAATGATCACAACTCCCTCTCGTAGAGTTGCCTGAAATTCCACCCATATATGGTGATATCCATGCCTTAGTACAAGTTAAATCCTCCTAACTTGGATGACGTCTCCACCATGGAGCTAATTTATCAATACTTACTTAATAATAATAAATTCACACTTTTTATAGATATTTGTTTTATTCATTTGTATTTATTTAACAAAAATTATACAAATATTTACTTTTTAAGTACTAGTATGTATTTATTTGTTTAAAAATAAGATCGTATGGTCATCGCATAATTAAATTGAATAATTGTTTTCTTAACACATTTTGATTTTATGAGTAATATACATAATCATATTAGTCATATAATTTCTTTTTTACTTCTTTTATTGTAGTTAACATTTATCTGATTAGTGTCAAAATAACATAGCAAAATTAATATCTCCTTTATTTTTTTTAGGGCTATACACCATTGAGAATGTTCAAATTATCGGAAGAGTTTTTCACCTCTTTGAATTTATCCGCCATGCCGGAAACATTTTGGAATAATTCAGTGATTGAGAAACCACCAGATAAAGAAATTGTTTGTCACGCATCTGCTTGGGATTTCTCAGATGGTAAAGATTTCAGGTAATTAATTAATTAATTTTATTTTTTTCACTTTCTTTGTTTGTGGCTGCTGTATATGAATTAAATGTACTAACTCTGGAAATTTTTGTTTGGGCAACTTTCCTGGATTTGGGGTTATTGATTAAGATCAAGTCAAAATCATAAAATTCCGTTCATTTTAGTGACGTCGCCATTTCGTTCATATTAATTTGAAATTCATATTTCTTGTATTTTCTTTTTAATAACATATTAACCATTTTCCTATCTCTTTTCATAGATGAACGACATTTTCCATATATCAATTTTACCTCTCATGTGTAAATACATTAACATATATTTATGCCGAATTCTATTATTGTTTTCAAGTCAAAGAGTCCCGAAAGCATTCAGGACTTCAAATTTTTAAAATTAAAAACGAAAAATTTAATTTTGATATCATACTTTTCACTGTTATATTTTAAAACAGCTTAGCAAATAAAAATAAAATTATAATTTGAAAATGCACAGAGATAAATTTCTCTCAGTGGAGATGAGATTTAGTTTTCACTCTATGTATAAATAAATTCAAAAAAGTTATTTCTTCTGCCACGAATAACAATTATATGTTAATGGTAAAAGAGAAGAGTAACTTTGTTCTCAAAAAGTCACTTTTATAAACTCGTTTGAAAAATGTATCATATTTTGTCAAGAATAAACGAAACAAATAATTGAATTTAAATCTTTAACAAATCTCCTTATATACCGGTATATATAAATAATATAAAAAAAATTTAGTATGAGCCATTTTTTTTAACGATTCTAATCTCGTCGCTTTTTCTTTTTTCTAAAACTCATAATAAATTTAAATTTTAATTACATTGCTGCACAAGTGGCGTCCATAATTACATCTACTTCAATGTCATTAACACTTGTTCATTAATTAACAACCCAATCCTAATCAGAATTCAAATATTGTTAGAAATCGGTGAAAATTTCTTTTTATTTAAATTTTAAATAAATAAAGAATTTAATTAGTAAAAAATTTCTTTTTTTTCCTATTTGAAAAAATTCTCCAAAGAAAAATATAAGGAAAGAAATGAAAAACAATTTTTGTTTGTTTGTATTTTATTTCAAAAAGAGAGTAAAATATTCAAATAAATATGAATAAGAAAAAGTAGATATGAAGAATAATGGCGCTCGGGGCCGAAGGGCTCCAACTCTGGAAATTTTGGAAAAGAGCCAAAAATTATAAAAACCAATTATTAATAGCTTAAAATATTTATTTAAGTTTGAAGTTTTTATCTTAGTCTCACTATCCTCGTATAGTTGCATGCGACTATTTTTTACTTAAATGGTAGAAAATCCATTTTCGCAACCCGGCGACCAAATAAATAAATGCAGCAACACTTATAGTCCTCTCAAAATATTTAATTAGAAAGTAAAGCGGATCCCATAAATCTAATCTCGCAGAGTCCGTCTAATTTGTTCCACCAATATTCCGGACTAAATACATAAAAAAAAAACTGATAATTGGTAAAAAAAAAAAAATGTTAATGTTTTTTAATAAATAATCAAAATTTATAATTTCAAATACCTTTATTAAAAATAAATAAACATAAAACATATGTTTATTTCGTGATTCACCTTCAAAAATTTATTTATATTATATTGGATGGATTATATTGGTAGGTAAATAAATAAGGATGGTGGCTATGGATGCCGAAAAAGACTCAAAAAAAAAAATTTCAATATTGATGTCCGTACATTTTTCTTTTTTTAGTTTTTTTCTTCTTTCTATGTAGCAACGAATTGCATGTATATATTTCGGGAATAAATGGTATCTCCGAAAAAATTGAAATAGAGAAATTTATATACAAAACTGTGATGTTAATATCCAAGAAAAGATTAAATATATTTTTTATCCTAGTTTGCCTTTTAATATTCCTGTATAGCAAACATCGATACATATAAAATGGGAAAAGGAAATAAACTAATAATTTTGTACATGTATTAATTTTTGGAATTTGAATCAAGGTTAATCGAAACAAGACTGTGCTACATATCTGACTCTCTGCTCTTTTTATCTGACTTAAACCACCACGCACGACAGCTCTTATTGGCCATATGAGCAAATAAAATTACAAATGAGACTCCGAAAGATAAGCATAAGGCAATATTTTCCAAAACCGAAAATAGAATCACAAGTTGGTTGAACTATGCATGATGTCAGGGGCCAAGACTAGAACTACTCTGTTTTTTGTTTTAATGAGGGATTTTTAGGCTTTCTCCTTTCTAATATAAAAATATATACATATATCTTAATTTATAGAAAAGAATTAATCTAATTTAAATATCAATTTTTTTCAGGATCAAACAATGCACCCGAGTGGATATGGACGACTTATTGACCGTTCACCATGAAATGGGCCATGTCCAGTATTTCTTGCAGTATAAACAACAGCCGGCAATTTTCCGCGAGGGCGCCAATCCTGGTAGAGAGATCAATAAATGAATGATGGAATTTCTGAACAATCTCATTTATATCTTTTATTAGATTTTTTTATTTTTTTGTTGAGGGAGAGAGAGAGAGAGAGAGGAAAATCCATCAATCTGAATTCCAATTGATTAAAATCTAACCAATATGCATTGAATTATTATTAATTTTTTTACGCTTCCTCGGTTTATCGGGGATATTAATCAAAATTGTGATTGATCTCTTTTATTAAAATAGCAGTAAAATGAAATTAGTTTGTCTTTTATAGAACTCGTTTAGCAATTATTATGAAATATTCCAACCATAAAAATATTTAATTCATTGGTGAAGGCAATGACTATGCCGTAATTCGGAGTAAGGATTGGGACAAGAATATGAAGAGGCCAATAGAGTCTACTATTTTAGAAAAAAAATTTAATAGTAATTAAAAATTAAAAAATTAAAATAGCGCAACGGTAACATAATAAATCAAGAGTCTCCAGTGCCGGAGAGTGAATGACTCAGGGTTGCTTTTTTAAAATAATTTTTAAGTTCAGAAAGAAAAATATTTAAATTTTGACGAAAGGTTAATAAAAGTAAATATATACCAAATATACCAAAGGTCAATGGTTCGCTTCATGACATGAGCAACAAAAATATATTTATATTATATTGGCTACCAATTAATATAAATAAAAAAGGACGGTCTCTAAATGGCACTTCAAATGGCAAAAAAGGCTTAAAAAAATAAAATTTGATGAAATTTTGAATTATTCTTTTAAATAAAAAAAAAATTGTTTATTTAAAAATTTTACATTAAATGAAAAGGAGATGAGATATGGAAAAATGCTGTTTCATTTCTCTCTGCAATGATTAGATGTCGATGAGATACAGATGATCGCGAAGGCTTGTTCGAACCAACAGTCTCTTTGACGCTTCTTTTGCCGATTCGACATGATGGTTGGTTGGATCGAATAGGTGGAGATACCCGTCAGGCTTCCATCAGATGTTTGGTATGGCTTGTAATGGCCTTGACCATCAAATGTGCGGTGTTGCCATTCTGGCCATCAAACATCACGACAAATTCGGGTTTGCCTCGAAGAGTCCAGTAATTTGCAAGAAAAGGAGACGAGTAGGGAATTTCTTAAAATTTAGTTTATTAAAATTATATTTTAATTAAAAAAATATTAAATAGAATTCCATATTTTTAATAAAATTCAAATTAAAGTTATAATTTTATCAAAAAAAAATTTCTTTTTTGTATGGAATGAAGTCGTAGCTGCAAATATCTAAAGTTGGGTTTGGAAATTTATTTTCTTTATGAGCATATATCTCGAAAACTTAATAAGTGATTTAAAAAATAAAAAATAGTTTTGAACATATATTTTGCTTATCTACCCATAGCTCGCGGGAGTGCACCTCGTACTGAAACAGTGTATAAACATAGTATGTATTTCACACTTCCTCCTCCCCATTTAGACTACGCCTATGACAACAAGTCGATCGCGACACATTTTTAAGATAAAAAGTAGATCTTAAGTACACAAGAGTTGGCCACTCCTGATATGATATTTTTTTTTGGATATATATACAATTAAATTTAATATGTAGTATCTTATATTAACGAGAAAACTTGCTAAATAATTCTTCTTTTTAAAAGTTTGATTTTTTTTATTAGAATCAATTTACGCTCAAAGACCTAATGAGATGACTTTTTTTTTTTTTTGTCAGCAAAAGCTCTCCCTGTCTTACTTTTTGTTTTTCTTTTCTAACATACAATCAAAGAGAGTGAAGTTGAGCAATTTTATAAATTAATCCGATTATTTTATAACCGGTCAAATTTTATTTTTCATGTTCAATTTTAGTAAAAGACTTAAAAAAAAAAAAAAAAGAAAAAATCATAAAAGAATAAATAATGTTTTCTCAGATGGATTGATTTGAAAAATATATTTTCAAATCAATATTTCAATTTCAATTTTTTTTTTTTTTGGAAAGAACGTTGCGTCCGTCTGCATGTTTTAAATTTTATCAAATTTGATTTAATTTTTATCACTTCTAATAAAATATATTTTAAAATAGAATTACTGAATTTTGTGAAAAAGTTTATGTAATAAAGAAAAAAATTAGTTTAATCTTCCGATTGACGTTTCTGTTGCAAATCGAAACTTTCTTGGGGACCTAAAATGGATCTTATTCAATCAATGCAATTCTAACAATTTTTTTTATACCAACCAACGATGTTTATTCTAATTTTTAGGAATATTCTCTTAATTACGAATAATTCATAAAGAGAAACATTTGATAAATAACTTAAGAGTTCTGGATTAGGTGTTAAGAAGCCATGAAGCGCCAGCAAAGGAAAATGTTGCCAGAAATTTTGATTGTGAGGGGAGAAAACTTTTTCTTGTTTAGTTTTTCTTTTTATTTCTTTTCAAATATTTCTTGTTTGGAATTTAATTTTTATCTTTTTTATTTTGCAATTTACCCTCTTTTTTTTTTTCTCTCTTTCGGCCTCTGATGTCATTTAAACTCAGTACATATTTATGTAAATTAATTGGTTGCCACTATAATTAAAATAAATTATCGCTCAGACGGAAAACAAACCACTTGAAACATGAAATGAGTATTCTCTTTCTGCTCCAGGAGTTAGAGGCCTTTATTTTTTATTTGGTCCTTTTTTTTTTTGGAAATATTTTAGTCTTGAGAGGCCTTCCCTGGGTTTCAGCGATAATTTACCTTAAAACTATTCAGTTGTAATTATATTAATTAATTAATTAATATCAAGTTTAAATATATATAAATATTAAATAAAAATATACTTATTTTTTAAAACATATTAAGTTAAGCTACTGAATTTCAGGTTTCCATGAGGCAATTGGCGATGTGATTGCACTTTCGGTTTCAACCCCAAAACATTTGAGACGCATTGGACTCTTAGGACAGACGGATGATGCTGCAAACGAGCAAGCAACCATCAATTACTTATATTCGCAAGCTTTGCAAAAGGTCGTTTTCCTGCCCTACGCCCTCCTTCTCGATCGATGGCGATGGGATGTATTCCGGGGTGTTATCGCCAGTAACAACTACAATTGCAAATACTGGCAAATGAGGTGAGATGCTAGTAACATTTTTTTTTTATTATTGGATATGGAGATCAGATTGGATTCTAGTTCCGTTTATATTCGACACCCTCAGGAATATTCTTTTTGCTTGTGCCCCAACTCGATTTTGACAATCCGAAAAACATTTTACCCGCCTACTGCTAAAAAAATGCAATAATACAGTATATATTATTATTATTATTAATGTATCATTCTAGTGGGATCGAAATTTTGCCTAAAATTTTTATATAGATTCTTTTGGCCTCTGTAGTTTTTTTTTAGTTTTCATCATCTGAAGCTATATTAATTTAAATAACGACACAGTGATATTGCTGGGAAGCCCTATGTATGATTAAGGAATTTGGAGATAAGAAAATCATCTCTTTTATATGCCCTATTTATGTAATGTGATATGTAGATATTTTGGCTGACATATCGAGCCATCTTCAATCGTTTAAGAAATCATATTTTTGCACTTAAAATGACCCGTCCACATGACAGCCGAAATGAAATCAGGCGAGAATATCTTAAAAATATAGATATATTAATTTTCTCCAAATTCCTTAGATTAAAAAAAATTTATATTATTGACTATAGTTTACAGTTTTCTAGCCATATTTATGAAAGTGGTCTTCGACTTTCGCACAACTCTTTTTTAATTTTAATCTAAAATTGTTAAACTTTCATTTTCAGAGAGGAACTTCAAGGTTTGGAACCCCCCCTGGATCGATCTGAAGAAGATTTTGATCCCGCTGCAAAATACCACATCGTCGATAGTGTCCCATATATTCGGTAATTATTGTTACCAAATCCTTAATACGCTCTTTTTTTTCTATCTATATAATATCCGTTACTGATAAGATAATTTTTTTATAATTATTTTAGAGTGATAACTTTTTCCCAAAATCCAGAAAGACCAACTGGTCCAAAATTAAAATACTATTTTTTAAGCCACCAATATTTAATTAGTTTGTTTAAAATTTGAAAAACATTGAATGTTTTTCAATACAAAAAAAAAACCTTAAACAAAAGAGATAAAATGCTTTATTATTATTTTTACAAGAATAAAAAAACGCTTAACAACATCTTGAGTTGAACTATATATAGATTTGCTTTTTTTTTTTGCAACCCTGGAATTTTTATTTATGGTAGAAATAAATTGGCTTGGTTACGAGAGAGAAATGCTTTCTTTAATGTTTTTTAAATGACGTCTGCATTTAGAGGGGTTGAGTCATTTAACAGTTTGTTAAACTGTTTAAATATGCTAAGAGGACTTTCCTAGCAATTACCCAGTGACATAAATACAAATTTAGAGCATGATTTTGATAGTGACGACGTAAATAAATCAATATACACAATACTTTCTTCTTATACAACCGAATAAAAATACTTTACTTTTCTATAAGCTTAAGGGCATATCAACTTATTTACACACTTAAACCATTCCATTTTATTATTTTTAAAATCATAAATTTATTTCTATTTATCTGTTTAATGTTATTATTTACGCCAAATTTTACTTTGATATATTCAATGTTTCTTTCCTTTTCTATGTTGTATAAAGAGGGAAAGTATTGTAATTGTCCAAAAATTCGATCTCGATATTTTGATTGTTCATGACGTTTTGGACCTCCCTGAGTCCAAAAATACTGTTTTTCCGGTATAGAGCGAAATCATAGATATCTATCAACTTTTGAACTATTTCCTGTAATCGGAAATGATACTTTACTTGAAATGTTTTTCTAGAAATCGAAATAACTCAAATATGATTAAAATTAAAATGCAGAACTCATATATTATATCAAAATCAGAGACCGCGGTTAAAATTTGGTCTACTTCAGGCCACCGGAAGTGGAACTTGCAACGTTTTTCTAAAAATAACCTATATATATATATATATATATATATAAACAAATCGAGGGAGGCCATTAAATTTAAAGTACAATCTTTTGATATTTTATATTTCTGAGCTCTCTCTTCTCAAAAGGACTAGCAAAAACTTTGACCTCTTTTTTACTTTACCAAATTTTTTTCGCTCTCCAACCTCTAGCTTTTTTATCTAACTCAATCCCTCCTGGCTTTTCATTGCATATAACTTTTCACCCTCCTTACCTAATTGAAATTTTATCTGATCTCTTTTTGATAATGTGCCTGACGTTTACTCCATATTCGTTATTCTCCCTTCAACTCACCCTTTTTTAGATTTTGGAAATTTTCACGCGAAGGGAATTATAATGGTTATTTTTTATAAATATATAAAAATATCATTAAAGAAAAATAAATAAAAAAAAGGAGGATTAATAAATTAAAAGAGATAAATAAAAAAAAACGTTGCATGTTGTTCAAAATTATTAATTACAAATTTTGTTGTTGCTTTTTCGTCTATTTAAAATTTTTAACAATATCATTTGTACTATCAGATGGTTGGATTTGGCGTCATTTAGGGTAAGAGACAGTTGACCATGATAAAAAGTTCAATTTTATTTTTTTCTTTTAAAATAAAAATATAAAACAAAAACAAAACAAGACAAACTTAAGTGATTTTTACTATATATATTTATTAAAAATTATTTGACTTTTTTCATTAGTTTAACCAATTTTTTTTATACTTTATTAATTAGCAAATGGAGAGTTTTTTGTATATTAGTGAATTAAATTAATACTTCGATTTGTGTACATATAAATAAAGCATCCAATTTGCCTAAAGATAAATTAAATGCAATATATATCCTAGTTATTAAGTGATGCATATCTATATGGCTTATACGCACAGTACAGATAAGTTATTTAAATTTAAACCCCATCCTCAAAATTATGAGCTATTCAGTTAATTAGAAATAAATTAAATTAATTTTTCAATTTTTCCTTTTTCTTCAATTAAACGCGTTTATTTGTTTGAACAATTAATTAATTAAATTAAACATGGCTAGCAAAAGAGCTTTCTGGTTGAGAGGAGAGATAATTTTCTCTTTATACAATTCATATATTAATTCATACACAATAAATAAATCAAAATAAAAATTTGCTTTAAATATGAATACAATTTTCACTGTTTTCTTTTATACAGGATAAAAATAAGAAATTAAATTAGAGAATTTTCAATTTAAAAAAAATTAAGAATCTATTAAAATTTAATGGTATTTCTATATATAGAAAAAATCCACTCATCTCTCAATTCAACTTATAAAAAAATGTATATAAAAATAAAAGTTCAAATTACTCTCTCTTTGAAGGGAAGCCGCTCAAATCTCATATTGAAAAAAAAAAAGGAGTTCCACTATAAAGATTTATATAACTTGTATTTAATTTCCTAAGGGAATATAATTAGTCAGAATAATAAGGAATATAATATTAGATGAAAATTTTAGAAATGATCGATAGATGAATTTTTTGAGTGACATTTCACTTTGAAGAAAGATATTTGCAAAAAATAGATGTTATTTATAACTAAGATCAAATAAAAATTCTTATTAGGAGGAAACGAGAAATGGAAAATAAATTGCTAATGATTATTAGAAAATTCTACCTTAATATTTGACCGAGACTCTTTTACTCTCCTTATTGTATAATTGTATTTTTATTATTTACAAATATTTATCTATGTGCAGGTATTTTGTGAGCTTCGTGATCCAATTTCAATTTCATCGTGCTTTGTGTGAAAGGGCTGGACAGTTCGATCCTAAAGACCCATTGAAGCCTCTCCATGAATGTGATATCTACCAGAGCACCGATGCCGGCAACTTACTCAAGTCAGTCATCAACCTCCTTAATCTTTATAGTTTTCATTAATCCAAAAGCCAAACAAGTTAAGTCCATAAAGAATTTGAGTTATGGTGGTTTTATGTAAAAATGGAAACAAGACCTGATAGAGAAAATTTTATTCAAATTCGTGAGTTAGTTGATTGGCATTGTTAAAATTGTATAATCAAAGGCGTTGGATTGGTTAACAGAAAAAGAAAATTTTTACTATAATTCTGAACGAGCTTTGACATTGTTATTCAATAATAATATATATATATATATATTTAATATTAAGAGGCCACCTATCTAAGGTCGTGCAGTACTTGGCCTTGCTTATTTATACCGATCTCAGTAGTCAGGCTCACCGTTTAATAACTATATATATATATATATGGCCGGAGAGAAGAGGAACAGCCACTGAGATCGGAGTCATTAATCGCACAACTTCGGATCGGTGGCCTCTGAGAAACATCAATGTTGAACGTCCACCGTTCGATACAAATTTTTCAAATGAATTATTTTTATACCCAAAGTCAAAATGGTCAAAAAGAAATAAAAAAAAAAATCACCTGTAAACCTGGGAAATAAACTAGTTGTATTATGAAAAGCATGAAATGTATTAATCCTTATCCGCCCCGCCTGGGGGCACACTTTACTGATGCACTTTTTTTTATAATATGGTACAATCAGATTTCAATCAAAATAAATCGGCTACTTAATGAAAACAATGGCTTTGGTTGATGGTGACTTTGATTGATGTCCGATTGTAACATAGTATAAAATATATAATACATATTTCCAACCAGCTAATTAAAAATATCTTCTTCATCCAGATAAACAAAAATTGTAAAAATCTGGTGTGACTAAACACAACTTTCTCTTACCTAAGGTAAGAAAAGCTTAGTGATGTGCTGTCACACCAGATTTTTGCGACGGGCCTCCTAGGTAGCCGTTTATTGCCAATTTAATCGATTTCATAAAAAGCGATTACTCCCACTCGAACAACGGAAATAACACAATAAAATATAATATATACATATAATATAATAAATAAAATATCAGTAAAGGGGACCCTAAATAATTTTTTTTTGTGCGAGACCCATTTTTTTTAAACTTAGGGACGTGTATTTCCGTTAAAATTTTGACATTGGAGATCGCAAAACTTTCTCACTATATATTTCATATATAGGTAAGAGAAAGTAAAAAATAGTTTAATATAATTTTAATAATATAATCATGAGTTTTAAAAAAATGTATACTTAATCACTTTGGGCTCTGAATTCAGCTTATTTAATAATCTAGCCAATATTTATTTATCTCCATAACTCCAATTATACATTAATACGGGACAATGTAAATACGGGACACATTAAATGCCCTAGAATCAATAGACTTCTAAAATTAAGTGTTCCGTATACCGAGTTCGTTTCTTATATCAATGATTATAGCATTCAATTCCTCATAAATATTTAACTATTATTAAATAGTGGTAGAAAACTTTTAAGAGAAAGTGCTGTTATTACGCCATTTCCATATTTGTCTCTTTTATTCAAGAAAAATTTATTATACACTAGATCGTTTAAATTAATTACAATTAAATTTAGATTTAATTTAGATAAAGATTTCTCCGCCGAAGGTAACAAAAAATTCCAATCTTTTTTCTATTATAGTCTCATTATTATTCATTTATTTTTTTCTTAAGAGAAAGTATTTGTTTATATTTTTTTTTTATGGATGAGAAGGCAGGTTCAGCAATAATCCAGCCTTTGAATCCTTAATAAAAACTCAAATTTGAAACGTTTCAAACTAGATTTATTGATTCATCATCAGTCCAATTTAATCATTGTATTTATGCCCAAAGTTGGTCGGTTTGCATTTAAAATACATAGAGGAACGACAATGTTGTTAATTTATGATAAAGTCACTTTGGCGTGTGTTTGTTGAAAGTATTTGAGAAAAAAATTTTTTATCGTATTTAATTTTTTCTTACGGCATATAACAAAATCTTTACTTATTATATACATAGTTTCTAGAGGTTGCACTTTGCTCCGGGATCTCGGGCAGAGATATTTAAAAAATTGGTTTCTCATATCTGAAATCATTAATTTGCTACACCATCATCTTCTTTCAAACAAAATTTACATATAAATAGAACAAAATTTCTGCTCAATAATATATTATGGATACAATGGTCAAGAATTTTTTTCTTCTATTATATATATATATATGTGTGTGTTTATATGCTCTTTAAGAGGAGTGAGCCATTTTTGGAAATCTTAAAATATTGATGTGACGCAAGTACTAACTATATAGCATCCGTAAAATATATACCAATTAATTTAAATAAATAAGGACGGAGTCTAAATCCCGAAAAAGACTTAAAAAAAAACTTTCTTGTATTTATTAATTTTTATTATTTTCTATAATTATTAAAAATACAGACACTTTGAGCAGCAGGCGTCTCATTATTAGTATTTTATCCGCATCTGATCTCTAATATTAATAAAGGAGAGAGACCCCATTAAGAGGGGACTTGCTTTTCCCAAAGTTCCCTTTTTAGGATTTAAGGAATGAATCATCATAATAGTATCGCTCTCTCCACTCAAGTAGCCCCAGATTCATTCAATCTCTAGTAAGTAAAAAAAAAGAGGCAAAATTAAAATTCCGGATCGAAAAAATTATTAGTAGACAAAAATTAGACGGCAAGGGAAGAAATTTATTATTTTGTTCAAGTTAGAAAAAAATTAGAAAGGAATTTGAAAAAAAAAAAGGTTGAACGAAATTTTGTCCTCTCCCTTAGAATAGAGGTAAAGCTCTTGCTTCTTCTAAGATACAATGGCTCACATCCTTACTTGATTTAAATTATAAACAAATATAATACATATGATCTGAGACTTAAAAAAATAAAGTTACTAAAAAACAAATACCAGTTAATTTTATGCTTTAATACGTAGAGATAATTTCTAAAACGATTTTTTCCCTCCTTAGAAGCAGTAATATCTAAAAAAAAAAAAATAAAAAAATCTGGAACAAATGAAGAGAATTAATGACTCAATGGAGAGAAAAATCAATCAACGAACGAGAGAAAGTCAATTAATTTGGAATATCTCTCCTCTTTTATTGACTGTCTAAAAGACTTTATAAAAGATTTAAAAAAAAAAAAACTTTCTTTAAATTTAATTTAAATGGCAAAAAAAAAAAAAGAATATCAAAGAAAATTTTTTTTAGATGACTTAGCTATTTCATCTCATTTCGTTCTATCAATAGAATTTTTTTTTAATTATATACACTAGCTTATCAATCTACTGATCTTGCTTTTCTGATCTCCTTTTTTATCCCATCAAAATCGAATTTATAATGATATAAAAAATAGTCACTAATTGTGTTGTGGAGAAAATATTTCTCGGCCAAAAATGGGTGTAGTAGGCAAGGGGGATAAATTAGAAAATTTATTTTTATTCTGCCTTTCAGTACGTTTATCTATAAACTCTTTTAATTTGATTCCACACTAATTCTTAACTCTGAAATACGCCTATAAGAGGAGCACTGTTTCGAAAAAAATTTTGTACCAAAATAAATATTTTATTATGTAAATATTATAAAACTGAAGTTGGTTAAAGAGGAGAAGAAAAAAGTTAATATTTTATTTTGTCCGTTTCGTACTTGATTAAGACCATCCTTTAGTTGTCGATATAAATATATGATCTTAACTGTTGTTTTGAGACTGTTCCAAATCAAGACCGAAAGGTCAGCAGAGAGGAGGAGGAAAAGAAAAAAAATACCTTTTATTTTCGTCACCGTTTTGATATTTCTCACGAACTATATAAAAAAAGGAGGGCTCTAAAGTATAAAGTTAGCGTAACACTTTTGAATGATTATAAAATAAAATAAAATTTCGCATTTATTCCAGTGGTTCCCAACCTTTTCTAAAGTGATCACGGAACACTACCTAAATTAAAATGAAATGTTTGTTGTTTATTATATAGTAGTGCAAATTCTTTCTTTTTAGAGTGAAATTGTTAACTTAATTCAAATTTTATCCTTGTTATTAAAAAGAATTTTGTAAAATTGAAATTAATTTCCAAACTTCAACTCGATATTTTTGTTGATTCAAAAAATTATTTTTATGTTCGGGCAAATATTTTATTCAAGTGAAAGTGGAAGTGCAACTTTCCTACTTCAAGATGTAATAATATTAAAGGTATACATGGGGACACTTGACCAAAAAAATAAATAAAGTTTTTCTTCAAATAATACTTTTCTGAATATATAATACCAATATAAAGAAAATATTTCTTCGCAGGTACCGAACCTACAATGAAATAAAATTTAGAATAAAAGTTCAAAAGCGGATCCAGTTTTATTTTTATTTTTTTGTTGACTTTTTCGGCATCTGACTCCATCCTTATTTATTTATACCAATTGGTAGCCAATATAGGGCAATGTCTTACATCCTCTCGGTACTCCCCTTGTCTTCACTAACCGCGAGTCCGAGCTTGGTTAAAATCTTATATTCTAATTACAACCATTCAATTTAAATTTTAATAAATATTTTCATTTTAAACAAAAGTAACGTATAAAAAAAAGATCAGTGCCAAGGGCTCTTTGTTAAAAATTAGTTTTTGAATAGATTAATATTTTAATATTCAAGGAAAAAATTAATATAAAAAAAATTCGCAACGCAAAGCGTGAAATTGTTAGAAATTAATCCATTTTAATCAATAGCATTTTTTCCACTTCTCTTTAACTTTAGAGAAAATGTGATAAAATAAAAAAAATTGAAAAAAGTTTTAATTTCAAATGCACTAAAAAGAGGTAAAAAAATTGCAGAAAATTGTTGAATATTTAAGAGAAAATTATTATAAAAGCGTAGGGCCATTGAATATTTTAATTTTTTTTTTAGTCTTTCGGCACCTAAGGCCATATAGACTCCGTCCTTTTTTATTTATAAATATTTTAATTTAATTTCTCATTAATGAGTTTCAATGAGCGCCCACGCTTTTATATTTTGTCATAAATATTGAACAATTTTTTTCAAAAAAAAGTTTTGCTCTTTTTAGTCCATTTTAAATAAAAGCGTTTTTTAAATTTTTTTTATTGTTTTATATTTTTTGATATTATTTTTTCAATGCTTCTCAAATTGATCACTAGAGACGTTGAAATCACTAACTTTCGAATTTTTATTTGGCTTTAAATAGGGTTTTTGTAAAATTTTTTCAGTTTCATAATGATGAATAGAATTAAATTAAAAAAAAAAAAGTTTTTATTTAAAATGCACTAAAAAAAGAGGAAAATAACTTGTGCATAAAATTGTTGAATATTTTTGACAATTTTTTATGAGTTTTTTTTGCTAAAATTAAAAAGTATAATTTGATTTTTCAGGTTTGAACTTCAAATGAAATAATCTATCTCTAGTACATTTTTAAAACTGTACTAGAAAAGTAATTAGACACAACCTGAATCTTTGGTTTCGTTTTAAAGGATAATCTCTACATGATATTCAAAATCAAATAAATATATATATAAAATTTATTATTTTCGGATAATTAGGAGACCTAACTACATGAAATCTGAAAATAATAAATTTTATACTAGGTAAAACATAATGAAATTTGATGATTTTGAATATCATGTAGGGATTATTCTTTAAAACGAAACCAAAGCTTCAGGTTGTGTCCAATTACTTTTCAGAGAGATAGAATATATATATATATATATATATATTGTCTTTATTTATATAATATGTTGTCATCAGAATTGAGCTTATACAAAATTTCAGATCTCTAGCTCATAGGGAAGTGTTTTAAAAATGTACTAAAAAATGTTGCTCAGGATAAACATAACTAAAGACAGACAAAGCAAGTTAAATAACAGCGTTTAAAAATGTATCGATTTTTGTTTAGCAACTTTTCTTATCAATAATTTCTTAACCGGCTAATAATTGAAAGGATATTTAATAAATAGAGTGACTGATAAATTGAGAACACCAAACTCGATTCCAATTGAAGTGAATATACGAAGTGACGGGTTTGAACTCCACGCCCGAAGATGATGGCAACATCAAAGAGAATTAAATCAACCCAAGGTTTTCAATCTATCAAACCTATAGACATCTAAACAATACCCTAAATTCTGGGTTCCGCCTATATGAAATTCACAAAAATCAACAACATCGTTTCCAAATAGGAAATATTTTCTGAAAAGTTTCAAAACTCGGACCAGAAATTTAACTAAAAAAATGAGGCATACATACATACAAATGAAATATTATACATACTATTCCTCTCAAATGAAATTGGACAGCCTGTATCTATCGTTTCGTCTTAATCCGAAAATAATAAATTTAATAATAGGTAAAACATTATAAAATTTTATGATTTTGAATTTCATGTAGGTCTTCTAATTATCCATAGAATGAATTAATTGATTTAGGGCGGATCCTCCTAAAATTTGGGAGTTCCAGGCCCTTAGACCACTCGAATGGGCCCTTTATAGGGTCATTAACCCTAATACTGGGGGTGAAATTACCTCTTACTACCATACCAGAGGAGATTTCTGGCAAATGGAAATATTTTTTTTTGCAACAAGCCAGCCTGAGTTGTTTTGCAACTCTAAATCCGTAATCTGCAGCTTATCCTTCTGCCTCCTCCTAATCATCTATTAAGATGAGGCAAAAGATACAGGTGATCCAATTACTTTTTGAGTGTACTATGGGATGCATAAATCGTCTTTGATTGCTGGGGGTAGACAACCCAAAATTTCGATTAATTGCTCCAGAGCTCCTATAGACTACGCAATTGCGCAATTGTTCCATCTCCCTAAAAATACTAACTAAACATGAATAGAGAGGTTTAGGAGCAATTAATCGGAAAATCCATTCATTGCCTCCCTCTCAGCAAACAAATTCAGACGAATTTATACAATCCATGGTACTTTTATAAACATAATTTTTGTAAACAAAAGATTTATTTAAAATGTGAATAATTTTTTAAATTCTATTTTCATAATTAAAATACAAATCATCTTTTGGGACAAGTAAGAACGCCCTTTTGCTAAATTCAAGAGGAATTGGAGTTTTTTCGCAAAATTTGAATGTATAATTATGCAACAAAATTGCTAGGCCAACTTTTGTTTGTATCATTCCAAATCGAGATCCTGAAAAATAAAAAATAAGGATTTTATAATTTAAAAAAAAATTACTAAAAGCCTATATATAATAATTTATCACAGAAGATTCATTATCTGATTTTTTGAGCTTCCCTTCCGAATAAAAAAAAAAACAAGCTATATATGGTATATATATATATATATATATATATATAGCTCATTTTTTGGTTGGTAAAATATTAATTAACTTGAAATTTCTGTTTGAAGTGTTTCTTACTTTCACTGATTTTTAAGGAAATTTTTTTCTTATTTTTTTTTACAAAATTTATTGGTAATTTTCTATACATATTACCAATACTTCTTTGTCTCATTGGGAGATTCACGTATTTTATCTCTCCCAAATATCCGATTGTTCGTCCTAAACGTATATATATATAAAATTACCAATAAAAAATTTTGTAAAAAAAATATGAAATAGAAAAAAATTTCCTTAAAAAATCAGTGAAAGTAAGAAACACTTCAAACAGAAGTTTCAAGTTAATTAATATTTTACCAACCTCTCTCTCTCTTACCAACCTTACTCCTTAGATTAGAGTTGGAAATTTTTTAAAATTAAAAAAAAAAATTTTTTTAAATCAGTGTGTTTTGATTAAAATCTTTCGGTTTCTTTCCAAAAAATTTTTTTAGTCAGAATTTATTTATTGTTTTATTTGGATAATTTAATATTTTAATTAAAAAAAACTTCTTTGAGTCCCATTTGGGGATTCAGGTATTTTTTCTTTCCCAAATATCCGATTGTTCCTCTTAAACAAAAACTGAAATGAATCTCCTGCCATGTTATCACTAAATTAATTTTTTTTAAAGTCTTTTTCAGTATCTGAGGCCGTCCTTATTTATTTATATTAATTGATAAGCAATCTAATATAAATAAATTTTTGTCACTCAAGTCGGGAAGCGAGACCTCTTCCTCTTATATATTTATTTAATCAAATACTAACCTATACAAAAGCGAGGTCCTTCTCCGAACGGCAGATACACATATCGATGACGTTTGACTTTTTCTTCCTCATCAAATCTCTCAGGATCAAATTTTTCCGGATCTGGATAATATTTCGGATCCCTATGCAATCCGAGGGTAGGAATCATAATTTTGAATCCTTTTTCCAAATTAATCATTTGGCCATTTTCTCCCCAAGGCATTTCTAGGCTTTTAGTCACGTGACGGTTGAGAATTGTCAGTGGTGGATATTTGCGGAGCGTTTCTGTAAAGAGTTTATTTTCATCAAAATTATTCTATAAATAAAATAAATGGGTTGAATGGAAACGCCAAACAACTTTCTCAATCTTATTCGTAATAATAAAGAAAAATTTATGCATTTAGAGAATTGGTTATTATTTTTACGTCAAAATGCTCGCATACATCTAGAACAAACTTTTTCTATTGAATTATATTCAAAACGAATAAGCTCTCTCTAGGCATATTTTTTTTATAATAGAAATGCCTTTAAAACAAAGGCCTTAAAACAAAAGTTAAAAAGTTTTTCCTTTATTATCGCCTACAACCAGAGTATTTTTTATATCTCAATTTATAAAATCTCCAAATTTTCTATGGAATATGAAAGGGATATTTTAAATTAATGGGAGAAATGAAAACGAAATGGTTCTTTTTCTTTCATCACTCACTATTAAATCAATCCCTAATAAATGGAAATGCGTCACATCGAAGAAGTTATAATAAGTCCTTTAAGTCTCCTAGATCTAAAAAAATATATTTTTCTAAAATTGAAAAATCGAATGTCTAGAGCAGTGCTTCCCTGGGCCATCACAGAATTTTTTGTCCAGATATCATTTCACATTTTTGGTTATGCATGAGTTCCTATCAATTACAATAATACAAGATCTACTCTTTTATTTAACAAAAATAGCTATTTGATTATTAGCTTTAAAACAAAGGATCTTTCATTAATTTTTAATTGTTGATAAAAAAACTGAAGTAAAATAGTGCGTCCGCAATTTTTCATAGGATTTCAGATGCTCCCCGATTTCAAAAAGTTTGGGAAGCACTGGTCAAGAGTCTAATTGAGAAAATAGAAACATAGATTGCGAGAATAGAAAAAAAGCCAGAATATAATAAAATTTATGAGATTTCGAAATAAAAAAAAATTTGTTCATATATTTTATTATAAATATTTCTCTACCGTCCCAAATCTAATATTAAAAAAAAATTTTTTTAAATTAAGGATTTGGAATTATTGGAAACGCCAAACAACTTTCTCAATCTTATTCGTAATAATAAAGAAAAATTTATGCATTTAGAGAATTGGTTATTAATAAAAATATTTTTTTGAAAATATATACACTGAGTTTCAAAAGCAAACCTTATTACTTTATTAATTAAATACAATTTGGAAGATTTTAAGGGAAATTTTTGTGTTTTAGATTTATTCCTTTGTTTTTTTTAAGTCTTTTTCGCCATCTGAGACCATTTAGACTCCGCCCTTATTTATTTAAATTAATTAGTAGCCAATATAATTTAAATAAATTTTTGTCGCTCAGAAGAGGAAGGGAACTACTGACCTTTGGTACGGGAGTACCAGACCTCTAGCTCTGCACCAAAGAATAGGGCTTTTAGGTTTATAAAGTTTCATTGGAAAATTTCCATATTTTTAAAAAAATCAATCAATCAATTCCTCTTAGAAAAATCATGAATAGAAATTAATTTTGAAACTCAGCCAGTGACATATTCTGAAAACGGGGGGGGGGGGGGAGCGAAAAAAAATTTGGTAATTTTAAAAAAAAAAAAATCCAAAATAATTTTAAAAAGAATTTCACAAAAACCAAAAAAAAAACAAAACTACCTAAG
>JAAAKE020083113.1:0-23156 GCA_010014785.2 Anisolabis maritima | reverse complement strand
ATAAATTAATATTTTATTTTTTATTTAATTATTTTTTTATTTTTTTTAGGTGGGGGGGGGGGGGGGGTGGGGGGAAGATAGCGGGAATGGGTCAGAGAACCCGATAGGGAATGGTGTGTGTTATCAGTGCACGATACACCAACCGGGGAATGATTTTTTTTTTGTTAGTATTGAGGGTTTTTAAGGCTTTTCCCTCAAAAAAAAAAAAAAAAAAAAAAAAATAAGGGAAACTAACTCTTATACCAGGAGACCGGGATCTGGTTGAAATAGAGCTTCAACTGAGAGAGATGACCGATTGACCGATTCATACGTATGGAGGTATTGAAGAATCGGCATTGTACCGCAGTTCAAATTCAACAGTGCCTTCTGCCTGCTTGACAAGTCAACCTAAGTGGACTATCAGAAGACGTCTCCAGGGTCGGTGTCAGGGAGACCAGCGACGGGACCTCTTTTGACGCCGAGACCGTGCTCAATGTCTTCTGTTTGCTCGTAACCATCTAAACTGGACAGAGTCCCAATAAGCTGTTTACTGATAAATCGAGATTTGCTCTGCGGTCTCCAGATGGACGGGAGAGGAGGGATTTGTGTAATTTTAAAATTTTATCCCTTAATATCAAATTTATTAATGAAAATTTAAATTAATTAACCTATATGTATGGTGCAAAAGGTTGCAAATAGAGGATGAAGACGAGGGGGATGGAGTTTAATGTTTCCTTATTTACCTTTATCAATAGAATAAGCAAAGGGAAGAGAGCGAATCCCTCGTCTGAGTGGAGCTCCATTGAAGCAGAACCCTTTCCTGTCTATCCCACGGGATCTTCCCTTTGCAGAGGGCTTAGGGCCTCCACCTATCGAGAAATCGAATCGAATCCAAAGGGCTGATGGATCGAGGTGTCATTGATGCGTCTTTTTACAGATTAATATTATTTTTACCTGTCTTGTTTTATTTATTAGCATTAAAATATATCTAATAAAAAATTTTTGGGAAAACCATAAAATAAAAAATATTCATCTTTTATTGACATATTATTTAGGCCGTCCGCTCCACAAACCCATAATTCTTATAATTCTTTTATAAGGTTCTTTCAAAAGAAACGTCCTAGAGGATATATCTTTATTTAAATCAATTGCAAAAATTGAATTAAAAAAACTGATAATATTATAATAATAATCTTTATACTTAAAATAGAAATAAAGGCAGTGTTAAACACGAAAATATGAATAATTTTTCTTTTTAAAAAAATACATTATAAATCAAAACAGTGCGTTCAAATATTAGAAGTAAAAGATTGGAAAGAGTTCAAGTTGTATTTTATCATTTTTCTTTTTTATTTTATTAGACTTTTTAAAGTATAACATGATTTCCAGTTCACTGTCATTTTTTTTTAATAAACACATATTTTAACATTTAAATTAATATAATAAATTAATAGAACAATTCTGAATAATTTTAGATTTTATAATTTGTTTACTACATTGTACTAAATGATCACTCACTAAAAGATATTTCTATTATTTGCTCCAGACCTCTAGAGCAGACCATGCACCCTCAATTGTTAATTTATAAGGAGATTTAATTATTGCTTATGCATAGTTCGCTCTAGAGAGCTTTTAAAGTAATTATCAGAAAATCCACTAGTGAACTCATCATTTGAGTTCGAGAAAACAAACACAAACTAATTTCTGGTAGATGACACTTATGAGGTACCTGAGCTAAGTAAAGTGTCCATGTCCAAAGATAGACATCATGATTCGGATTATTAAAAGTCAAAATATAAAAAATGTAATTACAATAACCGCTCTTTCTACACAAGACAATCACCAAAAAATAATAAAAGAAAGCAAAGAGAAAGTTTTCTAGATATCATTAAAAAAAATGTTTTAAAGTTCATTATAGCTCTGTTCATTGCTGCTAAAAAGATCTTGAGATTAATTAATAGACTTCAGTTAGTTTTTATTTGTCCTTATTCATTATTTTTATACAAAATTCCTGCAGATAAGTCAAGAAGTTGGCAAAATATCTTTATACTTCACAAAAATAAGAGGGGAGCCAAAGATTAAATTGATAGTGGCCCTTATATTGAATCTTCCGTTACATTTGTAAGAATTTGTTGACTAATCCATCTCCGGGGGGATGGTTTCAAATGGTAAATAGTAAATAAAGACAATCACAGTCGATTAATTATTTATTTCAATACTTTCTTATTAGTAAACAAATTATTGCTCATCTCTTTCTTTATTTGATCTTGATATAATTCTCTAAAAAAATAAATGGTATTTTATAGTATATGTATAGGTTGAAAATGTATAAAATAATAAATTCGTTAGAAATAATAAATTTAATTTTATACTGAATTATAAATTAAGGTTTGAAACCGTCTTGCTTATTATTGACAATTCACTCTTTTAAGAAACATAATACGAGAGAAAACACATTAACTTGAATAAATAAATTAATTTCTCTCTACTTTAGGTATAAGAAAGGGGCAAAACGAGATGAAAAAAAGTTTTTGTGTTCATGTTCCATATATCCTGTGTCAATTTGATCTCTTTTTTTTTCCTCTCGAGATGTTGTTTACTTCACAAAGAAAATAATTTTTTATTTATTTCTATCATATCACATTAATCCAACTCACCAAATCACATTAACTGAAAGAAAGATAAAAAATTGAAATACATAGGAAATATAATTCAAAAGAAAGAGACGTTTCAAGCGATTCAATAAAAAATGAAAACGCTTTATTTATCAAAATTTTTAGCGCATTTTCGCCTTAAAAGTTGAGCTTTTTTAAAAAACAACGGTTTTCCAATTCATATAACTGTAGGATAAAGGCAGAAATGGATATTAAATTCTAACTTTTTCCTATAATTTTTTCCATGAATATGATTTAAAAAGTAGGAAAATTGGGTTACTGCTTACTTTACTACTTATTAATAATTCCCAGTACTTTATGTCGCGTCTTACCTATATTTTTTTTTTAATGATTGACTTTATTGATTTTCACTTTCTATTACCTATATATGTAATATATAGTGCGATCGCAAAAAAAATCGATGTTCTCTTTTCTTTACCCATGGGTTTAATTCCATTAATCGAAGCCAAATTGCAGTTAATAGGAACATTTTTTGGATGTTGTCGAGGCGTTTTACATCGATGGCTGATTCGACGAGAACACCCCTGGCCTTCGTCTGATTACGCCTATTCAACATCACTCGAGCATAATGGCGCTTCGTCAAACACACTCATAGGACACCCGCCCTTGCGGGCTCTCTATAAACCATGTCATTAGCCACTCCTCCCAAACCAAGTCTTTGCCGGACATCCACTTTCGCCTAGCTAAATGTATTCCCAATTACCATCCTTTTAATAAAGTTTAAAGAAAAAACTATTTTTATTTTTACTCTTTAACTCTTTTGAATTCAGTAGAATTGATGGTGTTTCGATTTTCTGATTTTAACGATAATTTATTTTTGAGATCTCTTTATCAGCAAAAACGTGATTTTTGAGTAACCTTTTGGTCTAGAATTACCGTTATAGACTGTTTAAAATCCTATCTAGGGCTTCTTTTATTTTTTAATTTTTTCAAATTCTCCATTTGTTTATTGACGGAAAATCACTCTATAAAAATATCTTTATCGGAAACGAACTATCTTGTTTAAAAAACAAGATTAATATAACACTGATTATCACCAATATAATATTGTGATTCTTGTAAACATTTGCGATGAATATGTTAACCGGCTACATAGGGGGCCCTGACGCAAAAAATCTGATGTGACAGCACATTTCATTACCTTAAGTAAGTTGTATGATGTGAGTCGTCACACTAGATTTTTTAGAAACCAATAAAATTTTTCATTAATAATTATACTTTATTAAAACGGGGAAAATTACTTTTTCTAGTTTTTAATGCTGATCTAAGCTGACCAAACTAACTTCTTCATAATCTGATGATAGAAATCAATTTTAAACTTTTCACTCAATGTCAATGCTAAACGGATCGGTCCGTCATTTCATAAAAATAAAGATGAGCTGGCTGGTTCTTTTGACAACCTTGTGCTCTTTTTGGGTTCAAGGCAAAAGTTTTGGGTGACCCTTGACCCATATTGACACACTCTTGAGAGAGTGACGACCAAATTAATTTGGCCGGGGTTCAAACTGAAAAAGCCCCTTCCCCACCGGCACTCCTTCAACTGATACTATTTATCTCAAGAGGAGAGAATATTGATCTCAAAAGTATTTATAAACCAATTTTTACTTTCTCTTACGTATATATGTAATATATAGCATATATAGTATAGGAAAAGTAATGTGATCGCAAATTCGACTGAAATACACGTTTTGAGGTCCCCTGAGTCTAAAAAAATCGGTCTTCACAATAAAATTGACCAACAGTTACTAGTACTTTACTGATGTACTTTTTAAGTTTTTGGTTAATTTTCTTTGAACATTCTGATTTGATTACATTTGATGTAGATATAATAAATTAGATAATTTTAAAGATTTCCCACATCAAAAATAGTGTATAGTGTGTGGATCCTCAATTTAGGATTTTCAGAATCTCATATAAAATATAGGACAACTCCTTGCCATGGTATTTTTTTTTTTTAATTAAATATAATTTAATTTTTTTTTAATTTTATGATGATCGGCTACCAGGCCATCATATACAATTACAATATATTATAATAACCTAAATTCGTATACAAAGTACAATAATAGAAAAAAAAAAAAAAAACAATAGTATAAAACAATAAACAAAATTTTCCATATAAATTAAAGAAAAAATATCCCGAAATAAAAAATCTGATGTGACAGTACATCTCATTACTTTTTCTAGCCTAATCAGAGAAAAGAAAATTGTGTTATATGCTCTTAATCACACCAAATTTTTATAATAAAAATCTGAAAATAAAATTTTCTAATGAATTTGTTTTAAACAAATATGCATTCTTAAGCTTCTAATTCCTCAAATTGAAATCTTTATAATTAATGAGTATAAATAATTATTCACTTCTTAAGAGGCTGTGAATTAATTAAGCCCTTATTTAAGACTATTATACAATATTCAGAGGCCATAGTCGATTGTTTTGTTATAAACAAACCAGAGCTTAAGCTCTGACTCTGACTTTAACTATAAATAATATCTTTAGGAAATAAATAACAACAAAAATATTAATATTTAATTACAAATATTCTTCTTTATATACTGAATTTACAAATGAGTTCCATTTCATTAAAATAAGGATGTTTGGCACTTTTGCTTCATCTATCAATACATTGACTTGGAAAAATATTAGAGTGTAGAGAGAATCAAAATAAATTGTTCTTGTGTCCATTATTCATAATTTGGCCGCAGTTGGATGCTTTTATATTACCTTCTAATAAAGATAGAAATCTAATGAAGGAAAATAAAATTATAAATGAAGTAAATAAATTCTATTCTAAATTTCATCGAAGCTCAAGTAGGAACTTGCGCTCTGTTTGGATAATCAATTCTCTACACTTAACCAAGCTGGATTATTTTAATTCAATAATATTCAGTCAAAACAAATTATTAATGCATGGATATGATATCCTTTTTTTTTTTAATTTTTATTTACGTTTTAACGACGACGTTTTGACAGCGATTCTACCTTCAATCGGTCTTTTTTAACGCACAATCCCTTTCAAATCTTACCAAAAAAAAAAAGTTTGCATTGCTTGTTGAGCGAAACCATAATGTATTATGAAACAGAACATAGATTATACCATATTTGACTCACAGGCAAGGAGATAGAGATTGTGATGTCAATAAAGTATTTCCTCTTAATGATCTTAGAAAATGCTATCGCTGAGAGGGTTCTTCCTCAAATGGGAACGCATTTAGTCATAGTTTAGGTGGAATGGATTTTTTTTTAATCTGAATTTATTAATATTAATGTTTTCCCGCAAAGAGATGATGAATTGGAGTTATAATAATAATCCTGATAAATTTTCTCAATTAACATTTGACCTTGATTCTTACGAGAGCTTTTTTCTTCGTGTTTGTGAATCTCTCATATTGTCTCATCTGTCTCTCCAAGCCATTGGCAACTTGGCGTGGACCCATTTAGAAATTTATTTGGATGCTCTTCAGGCCTTGATTCTCTATTCAACGCTATTAAAATACACATGTGGTTGGTGTTAGGCCTAGAAAAATGCTTTCGTATAATTTTATTTTATTTTTTTGGAATTTATGCTCGTTTTGATGATAGTAATTTTAAATTAAAAATTTAATTGGCCGCTAATATAATTTATTCATTTTTTTTCAAATTAAATAATTATTTTTTAAAACAACTTTTGAGAAAACTATTAGTTTTTTTTTTAAGTCGACATCCTAGGCCGATAGACGATATATAATATATATTTATTATATTATCCAGGCATATTTATTTAAAACAAATGGTATCCAATTTGATTTAAATAAATTTTTCATCGGACTGCCTGGGATCCGAACCCACACATTGATGGTTATCAATATTGACAATGTCAGTATCTTTAATCTCTCGGCCACGGGGGGGGGGGGGTGAATTACCTTTCTTCACATATTATTAGGGAATTTTTTAAAATAAATTCATTATTAAATTTTGCAGAAAATTAAATGAATAAAAACTAAGAATAAAATTATTATCTAATAATTTGAGAAGGCCGGTGCTGGTCAATTTGTTTTTTGGTATTTTCAGATGGTAATGTAAGAGTAATTTTATTTAATATCTCTATGACTATTATTACTCATATTTTTAAATATTAAATTATTATTTGTTATGCACTACTCTGATTCATCAATCCAAGAGGATTTTAAGAGAATAAGAAATAAATTCATAGTTTGTAAAATTAATATAAATTTATTTTTTAATGATGATTATGACCAAAAAGTAAACGTTTTCAAAAAATATTTCATATACAAATAAGAGAAAGTAATAAATAAAATGCTTTAATCTTCTATCTCATTCACTTTTTTATGAAACTTTATTTCTATTTAACCAGAAAATCTACCTAGACTCCACTTTCCAAATTCAAGAGAGAATTTCCCGGATTTCTTTTTCAATAGAATATAAATCCTCTTTACGACTGTGAAGTCAACTATGTGAAAAACTTTACAGAGAATCTAGAGGGAATTTGTTTGCTTGTAGACAGTCAACATTTTCAAATACCCATTTAGTTAATATTAATTTTGATTATTTTTTTTTTTAATTAAATTATTTTTTTTTTTAATTCTTTAAAGTTAAGGAAAAAGTATTTCCTCTCAATCTAATGATACATTTGAAAAGTTGTGTTCTTTATATCAATTAACTTCAATTTCCTTGAACCTTATAAGCCCATATCGGGAACTTCGTTTATTTGTACCCTACCAAGATGCTTTTCTGCCTGAAGCCCATCTCTCAAACTCATCTTTGACCGAAGTCAGCAACTGGTACCTCAATACTTTATTTTCTATCTTTATCTCCTGGTATTATATGTATTTATTTTTAGCTAGCTAACTAATCCACCAAAATTCAGCCTAATTTATGAACTTTCTTAAATGTGGAGAGAATCTCACTATACCAACGTAGAACTTTCCTATTTTGAAGAAGGGGGGGGGGCGGAATGATAACAGATTCCTTTATTTATTCTTACCATCATTTATACTTTTAAATAAATTTAATTTAATTACAGGACATATAAATTTTATCTTTTATGTATACCACTTTCGATTGATCGACAAATATATAATATTAATATATTTATCTCAAATCATTATTAGTAAATCATATCTTTATCATCTGTCCCCGGACCATAGGCGCCTTTTTAATTGATACCTCTTTGCGACAAATAATTACCAGCTGCAATTAGTGTACACAATTTTTTTTTGCCCGGCATAATTTTAAATGTAAACAACGTATATTGTTACTTGTTACCTCGCGGGTTTTATTATATTTACTAGAAACAGGCTGTAATATGTTGCGTTTATCCTAAAGGCACATTTATGTTAAATGGCCATAGGCTTTATATTTGCTAGTTATGCCTCTGCTTTAATTCATTTTTTATTTTTTTTCTAATCCCATCCATCATTTTTTTATATTATTATGTTTATTCAGGTTCATTTCAGTCATTAGTTAACTAGAACAGCTTTTATCCTTCTGTCTTTCAATTTACGCATTTTTTTTAATCTCGTACATTATTTATCGCTCAAGCTGAACTCAGGGCATATATATTGTGTATGGAAAGAGTCTGCAAAAGGGAGAGAATATAGTTATAATAATAAAAAGGGAGATAGGTGAATTTAATTGAAAAAGATTTCATTTAGATATGAACAATTTATTCGTTATATCAATAGAGAATGACATATTTTAATTTGGAAATGGAGTGAAAAAATATAAATATTCAATCGATATGGATTTTGTTCATTATTTGGAAATGAAACGTTCATACACAATACACTTTAGAAATTTCTTCATTTGTTGATATTTCCTTCTAAAATATAATATTAAGCTTTACAAAATTCTTTTATGGATAAATATTTTCTTTAATATTATTTATTTATTTTTCATTATTATTATTATTATTATTGCATGAAAGATTAAAAAGTATTTTAAATACATTTAATATTTATAATAATATTAATATCCATTCCCTATCAGCCCTCAAGTGAAGTAATAAAGGAAGAACGAGATAGATTAATAATTTAAAATTCCAATAATCTAAATGTGCCCATCAATTAAATTTCTTAAAGGAACAACTATGGTGTAAAAATAAAAGTTTTTGTTGATTTTAATTTCAAAATTTATAAGGTGAAATAAGAAAAAAGAATAAATGGAAATGTCAAACTTTTATTAGATGGTATTGATCATCAGAAAGAAATTAATAGGCCTACTATTATTATTCTTTATAATAATAATATTATTATTTGTTAAAATAGTAATTGTCAAAATTTGAAATCGCCATTTAGACAAAAACAATAAATAGTTTAAATTCGTTTGACGACAACCGTTATCTGTCTATCTTTATTTAAATTAATTGGTAGCCAATTTTATCGATTAGGAGAGGAAGCATACCACTGACCCTTGTCTTGTTTATTCCCCAAGAGGCAAGGGTGTCAGTAAAGCTGAGGCTGAAAGGGCAGCCCGCCTCTTATCGCCTGCCATATATTTCTATGGAGTAACGTCGGAATTTTTGCAATGTGACCCGATCTATGTTATTCCTTAGGACTATATGGCAGGCAGATTTTTCCCGATACGCCATTTGTTTGAAGTAAAACTTTTGGTTTTTAAATCAATCAATCATCTTCATTTTACACATTTAATTTTTACCACTTTTCACTTTTTCCTCTTTTCTTACAAATCAACACACATCTGAACACTTTTCTCTTTTTCTTGCAACGATTTAAGATGGGACATTGAATCTTTAACAAAAAAAAAAAAAAAAACTATTTTATAGCTTACTAAAATCTAAACATTTTTGTTGAATGGTTTTTTAATATTTCAATCTCTCTAAATACATGAAACGCCTATATTTTATTCCTCTAACCTCAATTCCAAACATAAATTCTTCAAGACATATTTATTTATAAATCAATAATATATCTTTAGAAAAACAAAAATCAACTGAATAGATCGTTTGTCCGTAAAGTGAAATTAAAATTTTCCGTTGGAGAAATTAAATAGAGCATAAATAATAGAGTGTATCCAATTAGAACAACTTTAAATATTTGAAAAAATTTATAATAAAATAGAAAACAATAAAGAAATCCGATCCCCCTTTAGTAAAGTACATTTAATTTCCTTTATTTTTTTGTAAAACTGAAAAAAAAATTAGACAAATTCAAATCAAAAACTTTTTTTGTGAAAAAAATTTTCCAATATCCTTATTTATGTGCCTGTATATATTGTTATCAACCGGTTCACGACCACCCCTCTTTTTACATAAAGGGATGACTCTGAGGATAAAGGTCATATTTGCATTTTTATTATATATTCCAGTGAACTTCCATCTATCACCGAAAAAATGTCCATCAGGGAAAGAAGGCTATTAGATTTCTCTAATACCAAAATTCTGAGGCCCTTCAGGTTTAAGTCAAATTAATTAAAAGTTTTTTTTTTAATTTTAGTGGATGCATGTCCAATTTTCGCTCTAATTATTTTACAACAGTGACTTTAGTCACAGTTTTTTGAATCGGAGTGGGGATAGGTTTTGTCAATTAATGTTGGTTCTATATTGATAGACGCTTTCTGTTGTTGTTGATGATGGGCAGCCTGGGATACCGAAACAGACAACAGCCTGTCAATAAAGAACCAGCATTAAGAATTAAACTTCGTTTTAATACTTTTACTGACCTGTCCCCACTCTTTTCCAAGAAACTACGTCTGAAGTCGCCTTTGTAAAATAATTTTTTGTTAATATTTCTGAGAATAGATCTATTTCGTCAAGATTCAAATTTGTTATTTTATGTAACAGAATGGAACAAAGGACTACTTTTAACATTTATTTGTAAATTCTATTAAATTCACTGCTTATATTTCAAAATTTTTTAGATAACCAATATTAATTGATTTCCGCATCAAAATTATGTAAGAAATACGAATAAATTTTTTTAAAATTTTTTTTCGACATCTGAGGCCATTTAGATTTCATCCTTATTTATTAATATTATTTGGTAGCCAATAAAATATAAGTAAATTTTTGTCGTTCAGGACGGGACCGAACCACTGATCTTTGGTATGTACATGAGGCAAAACCTCTATCTTTGCATCTCTATCAGGGCTCAAGAATAGTTAATGAGAATTAAGAATAAGAAAAAGGTATAAATTGATGAAATAAATATTACGAGAAACTAATATTTTTGTAAGAGAAAGTTGAGGGAGGAGAGCATGAATTTATTTACACAATACGATTTTTCTTTTGTGAAACCAGTCTTCTCGCTCTTCCAATACTTTATCAATATTCAATTTGCACGAATCTCTCTACTCTATAATAAGGCTAAATTGAATAAGTGCCATAACTAACTGAAAATATTTATACAATAATACTAATTTCATATGCATGACTGAGGTAAATTAAATTGATAATATAATTCCCAATAATTTATTTATTTCAGTGATTAACCCTTCAATTTCTATGAATAAATTTAACTGATAAATCACTTAAATATATTATTTACAAATGACTTCAGCTAAGAGAAAATTTTTAATATTCCGACCATATTGTTGATATTTATACAGATATTTATACAGATATAAGTAAATAATTGTTTATAAATAAAAATCAACTAATAATAATTAAATACACTTCTCATATTTGGGGAGTACTCGCCGACCATGAGATATGCAAGCGAGGTCTGGTAATGGTTCTCCTCCAATCCTCCCCACAAGTTTAATAGAATAAATATGAATGAACCTCGGGCTTCATTATAAAAGTATAATCTATATCTCTCTGAAATAAATAAGTTCCAAAGTCGATGAATTTTTATATTCCTTATTCCTTATACAATAGTTTCTCTTTTGATATTTTTAATTAATAAAAAAAAAAAAAAAAAAGATTTTATGATAAATGTTATTTCTTTAAATTTAAACTCTTTCAAAGAAAAAAAAAACTAAGAAAATAACATTTCCCTCAGATGAAAGAAAGCTTTTTAATATCAAATAAACTTCCTCTTCTAGAAAATTCTATTCCAAAAGCATTTCTAAGAAAAATGGAGAAGCCACTCTTGTTTTGGTTAGGAATATATCTATTTACTATTGATTTTAAAAATTTAATAATTGGATAAAAAAAAAAAAAAAAAAGGTTTATCTATATATATATATAAAATCTCAGATCATTAATCAAAATGAGTAATTGATTTCAATCAAAATAATATATAATTTTTTCCTTGAAAAAAATGTTTATAATATTTTAAAATATTTCATAAACACATACTCTAAATCAATATAAGACAGGGTGACAAATAGGCTACAGCTTGCAAAAACAAGATAAAATTTCATATCTTTTTTTTTTTTTGTGATATTTTATTTTTTTCCAAATCTCAATTATTTTTTGCTCAAACACTATAATAATACTATAATCTTAAAAGTGCCATTAAGAACTTCGCGTACTATGAATTTATCATAAATAAATTTTAAGAATTAATATAGTACTAGACTAATTTTCTTGTTTCAAAGCTCCCATATTTCTTTCATTGAAATGAAATATTCTGAATATTAAAATTTTATAATACACTCAGCGCCTGGACAATCTTATACACTGGTCTTTATTCTCCTTCTGTCCACCCTTCTCTTTCTCTCTCTATGCAATGCAAACCTGTATTTTTTTTCGGTTGTCTCCCTAATTTTTGTTAAAAATGTGCAGAAAATATATTGTTTCTGCAAAATATGATGGATAAATAATTTGACTTTTTTTTTCTCTTGATTTCAAAAACTTCGATTTTGCTAAAAAAAATTTTTGTTTATAATAATCATAATAAAATAAGTTTAAAAAAAGTGTCCTTAAAATTTCATTTTATATACTAGAATAGACTCATAATTATTCTTTCCTTTTGTGTCCGAATAATTCTCTATTAGTGAGCTTGTCACTTTACAAGCCCAATGAAGATAGATCTCTGATATAAGGTCCATGGAGTCACATCAGACTCTCTCTCTCTCCCTTTTATCCGTCTGCCCTTTCCTTTATTTCTCATTCTTTTCTCTTGATCGTTTATTAATGAGTTTCAAAACTCTCTTCACTACGGCATTTGTTATTATAAAAAAATTGCAGAAAAGTGGTTTTTCGTCGTTATTCAATGAGAATTTAAATTATTTTATAAAGACAGAGAATTTTCCGCGATAATTTCATTTCAATTCGAGGAGCTGGAGTTAAATCAAATTCAATGGAATTAACATTTCAAAGAGATTTGTGAAATATTGGAAAATCTATAAATGAGAAAAAAATAAATATAATACATGTAAATATATAAATTTTAATAACTTAGTTAATTGGACTGTCCTATCCAAGCGCCATTTATTTATTTATTTATTGTTTGAACTAACAGCACTACAAAACCCTTAAATATGAATATTTATAAAAATTTAAGTAAAGCAATGAAAAATAATGAATATTACCTAACATGTCTTTCTTTTAAAGCATTTTAATCCATGTATAATATAAAATATAATATTAATACTTATAATTTCGTGACACGAATTTCTTAATTTAAAAATATGTAAAATGACAGAGAGAAAAATATTATTTTTAAAAGGCCTAATAAATGGGAAACAATTGAAATATTTGTATAATACACTTGTATTTTTGGTCGTCTAATTTGAACTAAAATAGCGCTTTAAAGGTTGAGTCCTATAATGTATTAACATATATATAATTTGAATAGAATCCATCCATCCAATATGTTAAAAAAAAATTCATATATTCATAGTAAATTGAGTGAACGAATGGTACTTGGAGTTTCCTTTTCTTCTTTAGAGCATTAATCGAACAAATTAAAAATAAATTTATTATTAATTATTGTTGGTTTGTGAGAGTGCAGCCAGAGAGGTTTTTTTCACTAAATAAATGAAAATTCCTAAATAAGAAACGTTTCAGCCAAACTTAATTTAGCCTTCTTCAGTCTAATGAAGAATGATAATAAGTTTCGAGTCTAGAATTTTATTTTTAAGCTAGGGCTCTCATCGTTTGCACCTGCTTTTGAATAAAATCGGCCAATGTATACTACTACTTAAATATAAAATTTCAGTCTCGTCCGTTTTTTCAGTTCGCATGCACACACACACACACACACAGTCAGACAGACAATTTTGCGAGACCCAGTTGTCTTTGTGTGAAGATTTCTCAAAAATGAGAAAACGTACGAGGCTGAAATTTTATATTTAAGTTAGATACCCTCAAGGAGGCGGTGGCTAAAATGGGTTAGCTCTGGATTACGATCTAGAGTATGAAAATAGCTCGAGTTCAGTCCAGCTTGCCGCAATTATTTCCAACTTTGGCAAAAGTCTCCTCCTGGGGTAGGAAAGTGGGAGATAATCTCACCCCAGAAGCCCAAGTGGTATCACGATGGACCATTACTGGCCTAAGTGAGTTTCCTCAATGGAGGGTGGCAACCTCTTCAACCTAACCTAACCTAAGTACCCTCGTCGCTTACACTCCTTTTGAATAAAATTGGCCTAAGAGTAGTTAGTTTTTTAGATTTTCTCAAAATTTGCCTTAACGATTTTGATTAAAATTCATAAATCAATTATTTATTAGATGATTTTTTTTTTTAAGTCTTTTTCGGCATTTGAGGCCATTTAGACTCCGTCCTTATTTATTTCTATTAATTGGTAGCCAATTTAATAGAAATATAGATGATCTTTGAAATGTATTAATCCTTACCCTCCCTAAATGTTTATGGCCCACTTTACTGAAGTACTCTTTTTAGTTCTCAACTTTCTCTTAAACTAATAATATTGATTAAATTGGTTGTACATATAATAAATGGAATGCTCTTTAAGATGTATTAATCATTTTCCACTTCAAGGGTGGTGCCGTCAATTGTGGATTTTAATAATCCCATAGAAAAGATTCGAAGACCCATAGCCATGATAATAAAATATAAATATTTTTAATTCTTTTGTTTTGTTTTACACAATCTTGTTTATAAATTTATTTTTTGTATCAATTTTACACCTATGACCAAAGTAAAGGCCCATGGCTAAATAAAAAAATTCCCATGTTTATTAATAAAAGGAATTCAATTGCCATTTAATTATATTTACCCACCCAGATTTTATTCAAAAGAAGTGTAAAAGACAAGAATCCCTAGGTTAAATATAAAATTTCAGCCTCGTATGTTTTTTCGAGAAATCTTCACACACAGACAAGGTCAATATTGATAATCTTAAAAGCCAAGGGATGTGTGATCGGATCACAGGCATTTTGAAAATTTTTTTATTTGATACTAATCGGTATAAATAAATATGCCTGGATAATTTATATGGTAATAAGAATTGTATATTTTGGTTTAGAGGTCCATATGTCAAAGAAACTTTAAAAAAAAATTTAATTTTTTTATAATTTTAATAATTAATACACAAACGAAAAATCTCTAAAAATGAAAACTAAATAAAATTGTGGCTAGGACTCCCTAGGAGCCCCGACGCAAAAAATATGCTATGACAGTACCTAACACAATTTTCCTTAGCTTAGGTTAGAGAAAGTTGTGAGATGTGCGACCGTCACACCAGATTTTTAATTAAATATTCTAGTCTATATTCATTTTCGATTACATGAAATGATTTGAGACTTGATGAAAAATTTAACTAATTCAATTAAGTTGCATGTGCTGTAACCAATTATTACTAGCATAAGTTGACTTCTCTCTCTCTCTTTTCCACAAATTTGAATAATTTATGACAGATGAATGAACTATTCCTACTAGAGCCCTATTCTGTATTCTTCAATTTAAAATCTATAAATATTAACATACCCAAAATGCTATTTCTCATCTACATTCTCCCTAAATGTGTTCCAAATTACTTGACTCTCAAATTAAAACTATTCATTTTCAATTGAACCATATTTATTATAATTATTTTAGGGCCTTTAAATGATATTCTCTTTTATCTTTTAATTTATTAAATTTAAAAATAGGAACTTTTACGTCTCGTAGTAATGCCTTATTTAAAGAAAATTGTCTATCTTCTTTTCTTTCAAAAACATGAGTTTCTTGAGAATTCCACAGGCTTACTGCAAAAACAATTTTTTCAGACTTAGGAGAGTAAAATTTAAAGTCCTATTCAAAAACATTCGCCTTCTAAGCGAAGGAAAAATAACTTTTTTTTTTTTAAATAAAATTGATACTATTCTATATATACTTAAATTGCAATTCGATTGGAATTTAAGTTGATTTATGATAACTAGCAAGTATCCATTAATGTCAAGTTTTCCTTTTTCTCGTTGCTATACTTCTGCTGTAGTTCGTCTTCTATAGTAAGTCCAGAACTTACGTTTATTAGGTTTTATTAATTTAATTTATTAATTTTCCATTAGATAAAGTGGAGTCTCGATATATCAAATTTTAGATAACTCGTAATTTTTGCCCACTTATCGTATACTAACTGGTGGGCCTATATAAGGTAGAGACATAAATAAATAAAACTGTATTATTTTTTAAACTATGGCTAAATAAGGCCCGAGGGAGAATAAATAAAAAATAAATAAATATTTCAACTTATATACCTATTTATATGTCTATATATTATAACTTATAATTTAACACAGAACTCAATATCAATTTTAATCATATGGAAAGACTTGAAGAGCAAAGACGAGATCTCCCTGAGAAAATTTTTATAAGCAGGCTCATAGAGTGGGGGACAAAATTTGAATTTTTAAACGAAGGCTAGGAGAATTTTTATTAATAGAAATTTTTTCTATTAGTAGAAACACAAAAAATTCTTAAATTATATGGAAGGTCGGGAAAAGGATTTGAAAGTTTTTGACTGCGACTTGAAAGGACCTTTTTATTCTGCTCAAGTTGCATCAGGCTATAAGAAGCATTGGTTTTAGTATCTTCATAGGAGAGTCTGGGCACCGCGAGGCGCGATAATATTAATTTTATAGAATGCTATTATATTAATCTAAATTCAATTTTAACAAGTTTTTTTTTGATAGAGTATTAAGTATTAAAAGTATATAAATTAAAACTTTCTTAAAACAATTCAACCTCATCACTGAAGATTAGTTTTATTTCTTTTGAAATAAAAAATCTACATAAATGAGTAATTTATGTATTTTTTTTTAAACATTCTCTAAACTTCTTTAATAGATGTGTTTCTATGAAGTTTGGTATATAAAAGGGCCAAATGGTTGAGAAAAAAAGATAACCCGACTAAATCCACGTCTTAAGAGCGATTAAGGAAGGTCTTTGAAATCTTTAATGGTTCTTTCTCTTAGATTAACTGCTGTCTCGGACATAAGTAAAGAAAAAAACTTTTTTTTTATTTGTGAACATAGATAATGTTAAAATAAAGAGAGGTAAATTCTCCTCTTTTTTTTTTTACTCTTTTAACTCTTTAATAATTAATTTATCAAAAAATATCGTCTACAACTTTTCACAAAGGTACTTTGATTAATATACTGATATTAAACTTTATTTATTTCTCTTGGAGTTGTTTTTTTTTTTTTTTATTCCTCACAAGTTTCCTTTTCTGGGATTTGTTTGGAATGAAAAACAATCCATAAACATGAAAAAAATTTTAACCATAAAAAATTGTTATGTTTCAGTCCAATTATCACAAATAATCCTCAATTTATATATAAAAATATTTTCTTTTATTTTCCTCCCACTTCCCAGAGATTTTTCTTCATTACCTCTAGGTATAAATAATATTTTTTTTTTTTTTTTTTTTTGATTTTTTGAGCAATTTAATTTGTAAAATAAATCATCTTTTGTCATTAGAAACTTTTTGATCTTCTAAAGCTGAGTACTCACGCTTGCTGATGACTGCGTCTGTACCGTTAAATAAGCACTTCATTTTTTTCTCACTATTCTTATTATTTATGTTTAAAAAAAATGAGATACATTATACTCATTTGTATCCGAGTGTTTTTACTTTCTCTTACCTAGATATGTAATATATAGAGTATAGTATAGTGAAAGTATGCGATCATAAAAAAATTCAATGTCGAGATTTCAACGGAAATACTCTTCTAAGTCTAAAAAAATTGGTCTGTCTATATCTCTCTCTCTCTCTGTGTGTGTGTGTACCAAATTTCTGAAACCGAAAAGCTACTCGAAGCTGAAATTTTAAATTGGAGCTAGTCCCCCCGCCCTCCGTCATTTGTGGCTCGGAGCATTTAAATAAAATCGACTCACGTGTATTAGTACTTTTTTTTTTTTTTTCGATTTTCTCACATTTAGTAAGTTAATCTTGGAGTACTCACGCTTGCTGATGACTGCGTCTGTACCGTTTAATAAGCACTTCATTTTTTTTTCTCACTATTTTTATTTTTTATTATTATTTTTTTATTTTTTCTAAATCAATTATATAAATTTGTTGAATTCAGCGGGAAGGGAGTGAATCCCTGTGGAAATATTTTTACTTTCTTCATCTCTGCGTAAACTATGGATTCGACAATAATATCGGCCGTTTTAACATCTGACCTTAATAAAAATCAATTATCCTATATATTTCTAATAAAATTAATTTATCCTCTTTGATCAGACTGGACAAGCTGGAACCTGCCCGAGACCAAGGTAGACCCACACCCTGAGGCTTCTCTCTGCCCTCAGTGAGCCTTGAGGAGGCGTCCTGAGTACTTCGTTTCCGCGCTGCTTCTCTCCAGCATTTCCCGCCTATATTATGCTGAATTGTAAGTATATCTTTTATATCTATTTATATTTATTTATTTTACTCTAATAATTCAGATATGTATATGTAAGAAAACTTTCTTTTAATTGATGAATTCTTAAATAAAATAACATAATAGTATTCGATAAATGAGATTTTTGATCCTAATTAATATGTAAAGAAAAGACATGCAATAAACTAAGAGCACTTCACACAACTTTATTTTACTTACCTAGAAAAAAGAAAGTAATATAATGAAGTGTCACAATAAATTTTTTATTTCCATAGATTGTCATTTATTAAGTCTTTGACATAAATGACGTAAATCTAAATTTGAATACGAACACCTATATCTCAACTAGAGAATAACATTTTGTCACTTTTGAGAAATGAGTTTTTTTCATTTTTAGGACATTTGTAGCACGTACTCAGGGGAAAGCTCCTGGTCAAATATACTATATTTACCAGGGATTTCATGGGAAAATTGGTCTGATCTTTGCTTTCTCCTCCCCTCTTGCCGAAATGGTCAAACATTTTTCTGACTAGATGTCTCTGTTGAAGATTGGGCATTTTTCTGAATTTTATATAGCTTAGGTCATAGGTGATAGGCTTTTTTTTTCAGGAGTTCAAATTTGCTTGGCAAAAAAAAATATAGTAATGTTAAAAAAAAGGATATTGTTTTTTTTAAGTCCCTTCGGCATTTGATGCCATATAGACTTTAAAAGATATACAATTTATATTAATTATGATATTCTAACTGTAATTCAGGCCTTATTATTATCTTTATATCAGACGCCAGATAGGTATTATTATAGTGTCTCATATAAACCCCCGACTCCATATTTCTCTATTAATCAACTAAAGACAAAAAAAAGTAAAATTTTTCTAAATAAATTAAATGAAAGCAACAAATGTTTGAGAAATCAGACGCATAGCTAGGAAAGGAGTTATCAGTAGTTAGAAATCCCCATAGAACCTGATTAGATTAGATATATGCCTATATGAGAAGGATAAAATTTAATATACAAGGAAAATTAGTAATAAATAAAATATTTTATTTAATAAAATTAAAAATAAAATAGGGAGAGGGAGGGGACAAATTATGCAAGTCCTGAATCCCCAACTCCATCATCAATTTCTGATATGCTCCTGGACTGGGTATAAATCAGTGTTTCTCATCCTTTTGCCTTGAGACCCAACTTCACCATTTTCTCGTTATGACACAAGATTGTAGCTACCGCTACCCTTAGATTAAGAAATGCTTGTACAAATGTGTTCCTTCCCCAATATAGTCAATTTATAAAATAAAAAAAAAATATTCTTTTTCTTCTAATTCATCTCCTGTTAATTTTTAATAATAAAAAAAAATAAAAAAAATTTTATCATTGATTTCTCATCTCTTCTTTATTCTCTCTTTCCAGGTGGAATTCGTCGTCTCAAGATCAACGCGACAAAGCTCCTTTGTCTAACTGAGCCTTGAGAAAGCCTTTTTGATCACATCATCTCTCCTCGAACTTCTCTTCAGCATTTCCCGCCTAAAACTAGCTCTTTCTGTAAGTATATCTATAATTTAGAATTAAACTTATTTTAAATCTAATAAACATTCCACTATAAAAATATTTAAATCAAATAATAAAGTTATTTTAAATGAATAAATCATAAAGAATTTAAGATTTTCATTATAGAATTAGTTATTAATTAATGCATCGGTCGGCAACCGTTTCGTGTAAGTATGCCACATTTTACAAACATTTCAATCAAACCTCAGGTACGTGCCATCTCACCGGGTTTTTTTCCTTTAGAAAAGGATATATCAATAATCAAACTATTTTTTATAATAATTAATATTACTTTAATACAAAAATGGAATTACATATTTAAATAATATCTATACTATATATAATATATATTATAATATTAATAAATAAATTTTTATACTCACCTAAGGTCAGAGGTTTTCTTCCCGTCCAAAGCGACGAAAATTTATTTAAATTATATTGGAAATGATTTAAATAAATATGGACGGGATCAAAATGACCTTAGATGTCGAAAAAGACTTTAAAAAAATTATTTGTAAAAACAACAGAGAAAAATTTCTTCAAAATCGTCATTCTCTCTGTTGTACCACCTAAGAACCTTCTATGTGCCACCAAGTGGTACATGTGCCATAGGTTGCCTACCACTGTTCTAATGTATATTAGCCTATATTATTATTTTTTATCCAAAAAATACACAATAAGATTTATTTTAACTCTAAGATAAAAAAAAAGGCACATTTGCCCATTTAATATTCAGGCTGACATTTCAGCCTTTGAGTGTGTTCTATCTTCAAAGTTTAAGGGCATTGATAATAACTACCCACTCATTTTCTGATGAAGCTAAAAATAAATAAATGAAAATGCAGCCGAGATGATATCTTTTATATAATCGCTGCTAACGTTTTGGTTCGGGAGCTACAAACCTGAAATTGAACGCAATCGAAACAGAGATTAGCAAAGATTAATTTATATAATAGAAATAATATTGGCTGTATTTTCAATTATTTATTTTTAATCTTGTCTACTTTTTTTTTTTTTAATTCTCGCTATCTCTTCTATTTAACGTAAAGTAAAAAATAATAAATATTTATTATTTTCTAGTTTCACTAAAACCCAAAAGTGTCTCATATATAAATTTGTTTATTCGATATTTTGCAATATGGATGTATTTCTTATTCAATAATTTCTATACATATAATAATTTCCATACAAATTCATTAAACATCTTCATTCCGTTATTTGCTATATTTCTAGAGTATATATAAATTTTTTACGATATTTTAAATTTTAACTTTGTCGACCAAGTCCTGTCCCTTAGTGCAGAGGTCTGGCTTCAAGTACCAAAAATCAGAGGTTCGTCTCCCGCCCTGAGCGACAAATATATATCTATCTAAATTATATTGGCTATCAAATGATTTAAATAAATAAGGACGCAGTCTAAATGGCCTCAGATGCCGAAAAAGACCTAAAACAAAAAAAAAACTTTGTTGACTAAACTAAGGTTAGATAGATTAAATTAATGTAACCGAGAAGACGATTGATTTAATGCTATGAGTCCCTGAGTTCATTTAAGTACTTTTTGTATGTGTCTGTGGTTCTTCCATCCGGTAACTCAAAAAATAATTCGGTTGAATTTTTCACATATAATAATAGACCTAAATCCCGAGATCACAATAATTTTTAGAAAATATCGCATTATTAGAGAATCTCTAGTATGGATAAATTTCTTTTAGACAACAGTTTTTTTTTTTTTGCAATATATTTTAAAATTAAAATCTCTTCTGACTAAAATGTTATAGTAAACTTGCTGCTCCTTTGTAAAAAAAAATATTTTATGTTGCACTTTGGAGTATTATTGTCATTTATGGCAAAATCAAAACAATAAATATATTAACTATTTTTTGATCAAATCAACCTCTCGTCCTTTTAATAAAGATAATTGTTATCTATTTTCTCTTAATTTATTTAATGGAGTCTTAACTGTTTGTATCTCTTTCGGTTTTTCCGTTCTCTTTCGGGCTCATCTAACACCTGCCTACCATGATTCATCCCCAACAGGTCCAGACCTGAAAATCACTCTGACTTACAACTCACCAACATCTGCCTGGCCTTTTAGTTGAGAGGCGTCGGTCCCTTGTGAAAGGTGGTCTCCGTACATTCATCTCTCAAAAAAAATCCTTTCTTCTAAACAAGGATTACTACAATAGGTAAAAAGCTCTTCTCATTTATTATATTAATCTCATTTAAATATTTTTAAAACTCAAAGATATTTTCTTTTATGAAAATTTCTGAAAGAGAGATATTAAATACATCGAAGAAGAACTCTTGCCAATCGAGGGCATATGGCGAAGGTGCTATGAGTACCCCTGCCAAATTTCTGCCATGTTCATTTATTTTCTATTTACTTTCCCGCACTATTATTTATAATAGTAAGGGGAAGTATTATGATCATAAAAAATTTAACCCTCCAATTTTTAAAAATATCTTTACGTTTTAAATCAAAACAAACACACCGATGTGGCCGAATAGGCTGGAGATTCCTGGTTCAATTCCCGGAGACCAGATGGTTACTTGATCCTCCAGTAAAAATATGCTCACAAAACATATTAAATGAATTTAACTTTTTTTTTTCATAATTTTTTCGTTAAATAATCATGAAATCATAAGGTTTGTTTAGTGGCAAATTCAGGGAAAGGATCTCAGTTTACCTCCTCCCCCTCAAAGTAAAAAATTCCAAAAATAAAACTTTGACAAAAACATCAACAAATTACAAAAATAATAAGTTTAAATGGAAATTTAATAAGATCTACTTACAAAAAAAGGAAAAAAAAAAAACTAAAGACAAAAAGAAAAAAATTTTATTTGATCTCCTTTCGCCCCACCCCCACCAACGAGAATTCTGGCTACTAGATATTTTCTAGTCTAGCATTTCTCAAACTAATGGGAAAATGGTGTTCCGAGAAGTGTTTACAAAAAAAGCACATGGATTTGGAATGCAAATATATAATAATCAATGCAAATATATAATAATCAATATGAGTAAAAAAGGGGGTGGAATGAAAAAGGTTGGGGTTAATTAAAAAATTTTTTAAATCTAAGCTGTTTTCATTACCAAGGATGGCCAAAGGGTAAATGTAAATAGATCCTAAATACACTGAGGTGCAAAAAAAAGTGGAACACCTAGAAAAATTTGATTTTTTCAAATAATTTTTAGAATAAACATATATTATATAAACTTTTAATACATTGTATGATTGGAAAAATATTTTTAAACAATTTTAAAATGAAAACTATTTTTATAAT
>JAAAKE020083102.1:0-18073 GCA_010014785.2 Anisolabis maritima | reverse complement strand
AAGATTGTTTTTAGTCTTTTTCAGCATCTCTAGCCATTTAGACTCCCTTTTTATTTATTTAAATTAATTGTTAATAAGTGAAGTCAAAGAAAAAGATCCACATCCATTCAACGACACTACAATAAAAAAGTTCAAAGAAAAAAGAATATTTTTTTTGTAAAATAATTCAATTAAGATTGTTTTTAGTCTTTTTCAGCATCTCTAGCCATTTAGACTCCCTTTTTATTTATTTAAATTAATTGTTAATAATTTAAATAAATTGTCGCTCAGGACGGGAAGCGAACCACTGACCTTTGGTATGTGAAGCCAGACCTCTAGCTCTTCAGGGACAGGGCAAATTAAGATTTAAGTTTTAAATTTGATTCATTAATTTATTTTTTATATTTTATATAGAAATTAACAATTTGTCGAAATCAGTCCTTATTTATTTAAATTAATTAAAATAACAAAACTGGAAACGAACCACTGACACTTGGATTAAGAAACAAGAGTCCTTCTCTAAGGAGCCAGACCTTTGGTATTTGAATAATTCTCTCTATTTATTTATCCTTGTTAAAAACAGGTGACTCTATATATTATGCAATATTTAAATAGAAAATTTCAGACGAAATTGTTTCAAAATTATGATCTAAGCCATCAGACTTTTTTCTAAACAACTAATTTATATTCAAATCGTGTATTTCCGGTGTAATGAGTGAATTGAAATTTTTCACGATTTTTTTTTTTATTTTCAATATTTACTTGAATGTTATTTATAATAATCTTTTAACATCTACTCGGAATAAAATATTATAATATCGTGAAATTTCATTTTATAAAATTATAATAATAGAATAATCTTGAAAATTTATCTCAGAAATTATATTTTAGGAAGAAGAAAAATTCCTATGACCTAGATATTTGACTTTCTTAGATAGCAGCTTAATGCTCTTCCATTGATGTATGTTTATTAGGTTGTTATAATCCTTTTTATTTTTAACATCACCTAACTCCGGACACTTAGAATAGAGATAAAGCTTCATTTCAAAGCGATAAGATTTATTTAAATTATATTGGCTACCTATTAATTAAAATAAATATCGAGGAGTTCAATTTGCCCAAGAGTTACCTATTATCCTCTTTCTTTTTCCATATCCCTTCACCTCCTCCCCCACATCTCAGGCCATTTGTCTGTCCATATTTATTTAAATTCATTTTATAATATATTAAATAAAATGTTGGAAATTTCAGATTTCATCGGGCAAACTCGTTTTGAGGGCTCCTGAGTCTAAAAAATAGGTCTCGCAAAATCGTCTGTGTGTATGTTTCTGTGAACAAGATTTCTCAAAAACGATATTTAAGTTGGGTACCCTCGTCGCAAGCACCTCGAAGCTTTTCAATAAAATCGCCAAAAGAGTACTCGTACTTTACTGACGTACTTTTTTTTTTTTTGCTTTTTGCGAGTTTCTTAAAATTCATATATCAATTATTTATTAGATGCTCTTTGAAATGCATTAATCTTTATTCGCCTCGAAATTGTCTGGGGCACACTTTATTGATAGACTTTTGTCCTTATTCGGATAAACGGCGGGAACAACCGCCTTTCTCTTATCTTCTTTTTAGATATGAGAGAACGATTACCTAAGAGGTCTGAAACAAAAAATCTGGTGTGACAGCCCATCAGTCAGCTTTCCTTACTTTAGGTAAGAGAAAGTTTTGTGTTATGCGTTTATCGCACTCGATTTTTAACCAAGGATCAGTGGTTTTCTTTCTTTCCTCAAAGATAAAATTTCTTTAAATTATCTTAAAATTTTATGTCAATATTTGGAATAATATAAGATAATATAAAATTTTATTAACCATCCTTTAAATCCTCGCTTATATTTCTAGAATAATTTTTTAAATCTACTTTTACTTTGACACACGTAGGGATTTTGTGCCCTCTATAAAAAAAGATGTATCTAGCTTAGAGTAGTGATGCTGATCCCCACCTAAGTATCTCTAAAATCTGATCTGATCTCCCCCTCCCCCACACTTCTTCTGTGACAAAATTCTTATTGTTATAACATTTTCATATAATTCACACTGAAGTAGCCTAAACCGAATTAAATTGAACTAAACAAATTTCCAAAAAACATCGAATTCCCTCCAACAAAACAAATAAAAAAATAAAATTGCCCCTCTATAGAAATAAAAAAAAATTATATTTCTTCAACTCGCTTGATTAACAGGATTTCATTTTGCACGATTTTAGTTATATAAATTTTAATATTTTGAAATTAATCAGTTATATATATAGAGTAAAAAGTAAAATTTTATTCCAAATAAATTAAAAAAAAAAAAAATACCAATGCAAATTAAATGAAAGATATTTAAAAAAAAATGTTCAGGTTTTAAAAATGGCACGTCAGCGTAAATAACAACATAACAAGCCAAGCAGCAAACAACGCAACATATTCGAACAATGTTGACATGGAAAACAACACACGAACAGTAAAATACAAATAAAGCACTTGTCCATGGGCGCCAAGAAAAACCGTCTCTCTCCCTCTCCGGCCCTTTTGACCATCTCTTTATAGGCTGTACTGTTGTTTATTCATTAATAGCGAGGACATTGAGAAAAGTTTGGCATAAAAAAAATAAACCAAGCTCTCAGAAAGAGAGAGGAGGTTAGAATTTCATTTGAATAAAAAAGGAATTAAATTTGAGGATTTTTTTTTTATTATTATTTTTTTTTTATCTTTTTAAAAGCTTCCGGATTTTTTTTTTAATTAAAAACGACCTTAAAAATTAAACCATTTTTACTTTATCATGCATATATATATGTAATATCATGTGTTTTAAAATTTCAATGAGCTCATTACACAAACCCCCATATATTTTTTTTTTTTTCATACGAGATATATGAGAACATTTTATTAAAATTATCATATCAGATTTTTTTTATATGAATCATATTTTTTTATACTCTTTGATAAATTATATTTTCTTTTAAAGATTCATATTTTCAAAAACGAAAGTTTATTCGTTATTTCTCCATCTTCCTGTTTATGATATTCTCTATTATATAAAGAAAATTATCAGAAAAAACTTTTATTTCTTCAGGAAAGGCTGGGAGGGAGTCAAAGAAAAGAAAATAAAAAATTATTTCATTTTGTTTAATCGTTGACATTTCGGTTGCAATTGTTTTTTTGTTTTTCCATTTACTTTCGGTTGTTGACTTTAGTTATTCAGCGAGACACTCATTTGTTTGTTTACAAAAAATACAAATATATAAAAATATGTTTACAATATATCTGCCATTTAATTATATTAATTCGTATAATATAAATATATTTTTGTTGCTCAGGACTAGAAGCGAACCACTGACCTTTATACATGAGGTCTCGCCTCAGAGACCTACTTCTGCACCAAGGAACAGAACGAAAGAAATAGACGAATTTCGAAAATTGTATTATTGGACTATAATTATTTAAATAATCAATAAATAAGATCTTGTATTTTTAACAATTGATTGTTGCGATTTGAGAACGAAACATTGACAATTAAACAAAATTAAATTTTTTATTGAATTTTCCTTGGCTGCTTCTTGAATAATTAACTGAAAATCTTAATTAAATTAGTACTTAAATTAATTAGATAGTACAGGCCAAGCCTGTATTTTGGAAAGGGGGGGGGGGGGGAGACGCCATGGTTCCATCGTGTAAAAAGAGAAAGAAAATTAATTAATATTCGAAAGGATCCTTATTTAGCATTGATATTCAAATGATTTATTTTATGATTTTTCAATAATTTTATCTAATTAAAAAAAAAAAAAAGGATATATTTAAGAAATTAATTTTAATATAAATAATTATAAACCATCTTTTGATTGACCTTCACTTACCATATAAGTTTAGAAAAAATTAACTTTTTTTTTATCTTTTAACTAGATATTTTTTTTAACCTGTCTTTTTTAATACTTTTTTTTTTTATTAATATTATTTAGTATGTTTAGTTAAACTTCTATAAATAAACTCTTTATATATACTCACCAAATCTTTTTACAAATATTTAAACATTAAGAATAATAATCTTTAAAATGTTTAATAAACAAGGATTTAATATTAAAAAAATATATTTTTATTTTTCTCAATAATCAACTTCTTTTTCTTTTAAGTAATTAAGCCAGGCGCCTGTTAGGAAGCATCGCAATAGTATGCAAAAAATTCCAACCTAATCAAATTATATTATAAAATAAAATATAGATAATTATAATTTTATTGAAAAAGTATTGCATAGGCAGCCAAAATAAAAGCCTCTGCTCTACTCTTTTCATTTGACCAACATATTTAAATATTATAATTTTATTTAATTTAAATTTAATTATAATAATTTCCTCTGTTATTTTGAAAGTTTAATAAATTTTTACTTTTATTTAAAAGAGAGAAAAAAAAATAGTATTCCATCCTACTTTCTAATAGTTTATAGAAATGACCATAGATTATGATTAGTAATATACATCGGTCTAATAAATGTATCATGTGAGGAATTGCTCTTCATTTATATAAGACTTTCCCCAACAAAAACACAATACATTAATTATATAAGACTAGCTGCTCGGATCGCATCCTCTACACTTTTTTTAATTAAATTATTTTTGATCTTTCGAGACCAGGATTCATTTGAAGAATTGTTTCCGAAAGGAACAGATCGATTTTGACAATTACTATGCATATATATTATAATGTTATAAAAATTTACCGAAAAACTATAAAATTTGACGATTTGTTAGCTCTGAGAAAGTGTGTGGCAGGCGCACAAAAGGTCGACAAGAAAAATAAAATTTTTATTCAAGTTAAATAGTTTTCGAGACCTATTTATTTATTTGATTCAGATATTAACATTCACTATATGCCTCTAAGCCCAGGTGGTCTCTCCATGTGCTCATAAAAATGTTAAATAAAATTTAGAATTTTTTTTAGGAAAGAAAAGATTAGATTATTTTCGTTATTATTATTATTATTATTATTTATAAATATTGAAATTTGTTCAATTAAATATGTTTGAATTTTAAATAAAATTTTTTCAATAATTTGATTAGGCTGGAGTTTTTTTTTTTTTTTTTTGCAAGAATATGAAATGAAAAATGCGCAGCCTTTTTATTAAAATTTCTTTTTACGCTTTTAACACCGACGTTTCGACCGCGATTCTGTTTTCATCCGGTTTTTTTCAGAGTACAATAATTTTAAAAATTTTTCTTACAAAATGTCTGATTACAGTGATTGTTGAGTGGAAGATTATACGCTGAAAAAGTCCGGATGAAGACAGAATCGCTGTCGAAACGTCGTCGTTAAAGTGTAAATAGAAATATTTTAATAAAAAGGCTGCACATTTTTTATATCATATCCTTGGAATAAAATTTATATTTTTCAGCCTTCCCTAACTAGTATTAAATATTATTTCATAGACTAATATTTGATATTTATATTTCAAATAATTTTGGGATTTCGTATTTTTTTTTTTTATAAGTAATCTCATGAATTTCAAATCGGCCCTGCAAATTTTTTCTTTTATATTTTAGCAAATAAATTAGAAATTGATTGGTTTTTCCCACCAACTCGATATTTTATTTTGTTCGCAATTGTTTTCGCAGAAATCGTTGACTCATCCCCTTAGCAATATCACAGGGGGAAAAAGAGATAAGTCGAAAGCACACTTGGCACGAATTATTAGAATAGCACTGCGAGAGTCGCTTTCACACTCCTAGATACAATTCCAATACATATGTGTGATCTTTAACCTTTTGGGTCGTTTAGAAATTCCTTTTTTTTTTTTTTTTTTCGAAGAATAAAAGATGCTTCTGCTAAAAAATGTCGGAGGTCCAGAAAAGAAGAAGCAAAAAAAAGCAAAATCGCCCCCGCTATTGTATTGTATATGCCATTGGTCACAAACAAGTTTTATATAATAAAAATAAATATCCGAATTCCAAGAAGTGAAAAATTACAAATTCAAAGAAGAGGGGAAAAAAAAAACTTAATGTTTATAGAAAAATTGGATCCGGTTTTAAGAGAATATTTTGAAATGGACCATATTTTGAATGTACCAAATGTTCGAAGAAGATTAAAAAAGCTATAAGCCCCTGTCCCTTTGAGAAGAGTTCAGACTTCTCATTCCAAAGGTCAATGGTTCTCTTCCCGTTCTGAACTATAAAAATTTATTAGAACACAATTAGTTTAAATAGTCTAAATGGCCTCTGATGCCGAAAGACTTTTAAAAAGGTAATGTAATAATTTTCCAGAAACAAGGGATAAATTTCCATGCTTATCCAGTAAAGTTGAACGAAAAGTTAATAATAAATAAAAAATAAACCACGATGAATAGCCAATATTTTTTATTTATATTTCCTTATCGGTCATTGAGGTCTCCATCAATAAGCTTATGAATAAAGGATTTGGGTTAATAACTTAAAATTATTTATTTTAATGGTAATCAATTTAAATACACAAACGTAAATAATATTAAAGAAATTTTATTTTTGGAGATAATTCGGCCACCCTGTATATAAATATACATGCTTTTTGTTAAAGAAATGCGAATGTTTAACAAAAATAGTTAAGTGTTTTATTAAGAAAGTGTTAATGTTTTTTGATAATTGATTGGTTTAAAGTGAAAGATCAATCTCCTCTCACAAGGAAGAATTTTAATTTTAAAAAAAAATTTTCCTTTTTAAATTTTAAATCACAACTCGCATAAAAAAAAACAATATAACTTTGCAACTCGTCTGGTCATCTTTCGTGGCCTTTGACCCCACCAACCAACCAACCAACGCCTTGGCCGCGATTTAAACGTTAAATGTCTCAGGTGCAACAAGAGAGAGAGACAGATAGATGGAAAGAAGTTGAAGTTCTTTAAGACAAAAAAAAAGTAATAGAGAGCCAGGGCGAGGCGATCTGGCAGGCCAGCAGGTTGTCTTAAAAGGGGGACGTCTCCTCCCCCCTCTCCCTCCCTCCCTCTATACAGAGGGGTCTGAGCCCACGCGGGGGGCCTACACATTTCGAGCCCACACGGCCGTTTATGCCCACATGGATATACCATTTGCCCGTTTGCGAACAGCAGAAGGACAAACAATAATTTTATATCAAAGGGGGAATTCTTCTCACTGCTTAAATAAATAAATATTTTTTTTTTGTGATAGGTCAAAAACAAAAAAAAAAAAAAAAAAACAACAGTTTCGTTTGAAGGATTGGTTTGTTTGTTGTTAATGGGTCGTCAAACTTGTGGATAAAGAAAATAAACTTCCTCGGCGATTTTAGGGATTACGATCTTAAAAATAATTTCTTAGCGCGAGATTACAGGATTTTTATAAAAATAATCTCTCGGGTAAACGAGTTTATTTATACCAATTGGTATCCAAATGATCGGACTGCCTAGGATCCGAACCCACGCCCCTTGACTTGAGGTTATCAATATTGACAATGTCAATACTTGGGGGATTATATTGGCTAGTAAGTACAATTTTGTTTGTTTTTTTAATGTTGATAGTTTATTGACGGGCTGCAGTCATTGTTGCCCATTGCAGACATTCTCGATATAGGCGAATAGAGACCCTATCCTATGTCAGGGCTGGCCATCTTGTTTATTCTCGAGATATACTCTTTCAATAAATAAAGTGCTGGCATCCATCTGTTGAATTATATACTAATATTTATTTGACAAATATATATACAAAGAAAAAAAATTAATTATTTGGAAGTTGTGTTATGTGTATCAGATTTTTTCCTAAATTTTAGTAATCGATCAAAAATTGCCTCGCGATTTATTTCTTGGCCGTTTCTGTCCTATGCTACTGTATTTTGAAAGGTTTTTCCACGTAATTTATTCGTATTGTCATTAAAATTAAATTGAGATTTTAGACGAGGACATTTTTTTATTTTTTCTTTTATTTTCTAAATTATTATTATTATTTATTTTTTTTTTATAAAACTCCCATATTGAATATAGGGATATAATATATATAAATATTTTTTTTACTCTGTTATCTATCAAAATATAAATAATCATTTTATATAATTTGTTAATGTTTACAAATGTTAAAAGAGAAATAAAAATTCTCATAATTAATTTTTTGATAACATAAAAAAATAAAAAACAAATATCGAAATAATAAAAAAAAAAAAAAATATTCATCCTCGCAGCTGCATCGAAATCTTTCCAAGTCATTGGTCACAATATCAGAAATTTATCAAATTAAAGAAAAAAAAAAAAAAAAAAACAAGATCAAGGAGAAGAGGTTGGGATCAGAGAGAGAATATAAAATTTAATTAAAATACACTTAAAGTACTTTAGAAATAACATTTTCACAGCGAGTTATTGCTAATTGAATTTATTCTTTTCTTTGCAAATTTTTTTTTTTTCATAGTTTATGCTTTTTCTTGATTTATTGAAAGACCAACGCATTCTTACACATATTGTCTTGTGGGTATTTTTTCTAAAACCTTAAGTACATTTGCAATATATCATTCATTATTAATTTAACTTTAAACGTACACAACAGGGCATTATTTGGGTTCCCCTCGCAAAATAGATTTATTAAAAAATAAACAGTGTAGTCCAACCGAAAGAAAATTTTTTTTTTATTTATTTATTCTCAAAAATTAAGCCACCTCTATGTGAGTGATAGGTTAGAGGTATTGACCTTTAAAGCCAAGGGATGCGACTTCTTATTCCAGACAATCCGATGAAGATTTATTTAAATAATTTGAATACCAATTGTTATAAATAAATATGACTGGATAAAGTGAATTGTAATATATATTATATATGTAGAGAAATAACTCTATTTAAAAAAATTAATTTGAACTTTAGAACACGAATTTAGCTTATTACTAATTTATTTTGTCCCGACGCTTCATATGCATACATTTGATATTATAAAGAAAGGTTGGAGATTATTTATTCCAGATTGAACTTATTCAATAAAAAATTTTATTTATTTAGTTTGCAAAATTTTTTACCTTACCGGTCCCTGAAAAATGGTATCACGTTTTGCATTCTGCGAATTAAAAAAGTTTCAAAATCGCTGGCCGAAAAGACTGAAAAAAAAAGTTTTGAAATTTATTAAAAAAAAAAAAAAAAAAAAAAAAAAAAAAAAAGTTTATAATATTCCATTCACATAATTTTTAATTATTTATTAATAATTCTTCCAAGGAGGAATGGCACCATTTTCAGTTCTGTAGTAATTATTGTCCCTTCACTTCACAAAAAATAAGTTTGTTAGAAAAGACTTCAGTCTTTTCTAACAAACTCATTTTTTTTTAGGGTTTTTGCCAACGAAGTTGAAAAGTTTTTTTCTTGGAAAAAAAAAAACAACTGAAAATATAATTAATAAAGTTAAGACTCCCTCTGTTATCCGGTTTAGTGAGATGCTCTAAAAGTTGATATAATTAAGTATCAATAAATAAATTCGACACATCGAAATTTTTTTACTTGATTTAATTGCTGGTAATTATATTAATTTTATGGGTTAATTACATAAAATTTTAATTAAAAAAGTAATTTATAAAGTTTCACTATATAAAATGTTTTTCTATTAACATATGGCTCAGGACATTTTTTTTTTTTTGAAAGGATAGGGACGAATCAGAGGATCATACTCACGCAAATATGTTACTTGCTAAAATGTTATGCCTCGTTTAAGAAATTTTTTAAATTAAATAAGATTCGGCCTATAGCGCATTTCTAATTTTTTTTTCGGAGGGGGCGGGAGCGATATTAAGAATACAAAAAATTTAGAAGGTAATTTCTCAATAAGTACGCTATAGATTACATCTCATTAGGAATGACTAGCCTTAATTCATATAATTTTAAAATTATACGATTTATATAGTTCCTTCTAGGAACTTGAATGCTGTTTTTTTATTTTAAATAATAATTCTCGTATTAAATTTACTTTTATAAAGTCAACCTCATTACTATGCACTTTTACCATCCATGAGTCAGTCGATGAATGTCATTACGGTTAAATTTTACCGGAGGGTTTCCCGAGGGTTTATTTTGAATTTGTAGTCACCTTCGGAATATTTTGGATTTAATTTCACTTACTGTCCTTCAATGAAAAAGTACTCTAAAAATGAAGAGATGCTCCTCCCGGCTTTTTGTCTTTAAAGAGAGGGAAGGCAACATACTTCTCTTTAACTTTTTACTATTTTATCTTAATCTCCTTATTTATTGTCGGTTTTATTATCGGTTTTGTTTTTATTATAAAATTTAAATGCTGTCCTGTCTAAAAATTTTGTCTTTCGGCATTGGAGGCTAGAATAGAATTATAAATTAGCTATATAAAAAAATGATCTTATATAAAAGGTCTATATTAAGTGTTGGCCAATATAATTTAAATCAATTTTATCGCTTACGACGGAAAGTGAATCACTGAACTTAGATGCGAGATATCTGTTTTCAGATTTTTTTAATATTGTCATATACTCGTATTTATATTTTCTATACTAGCATATCTCCAATAAATTTTTCCTTTTTTTTTTATTTGTTATCCTAACTTCAAATGGCAATCTCTGCTCGCAGCCTATGCTTATAACGTCATTATGACGCAGTACTCAATAGTCAGTCAGAAGCCTATCATGGCAAACATTTTTGAATTATAACATTGTATAGATACTATTCCCCTCAAAAGTAATTGGAAATTATATCTTTAGTTTAGTCTTAATGGTAATTAGAAGACTTAAGCGAAATTCGAAAATAATAAATATAATAATAAACATTATGAAATTTAATGATTTTGAATTTCATGTAGCTCTTTTAATTATCCAATAAGGGGAAGCAAAATTGTCAAATTAGTACTAGACTGAATATTTTCTGTTTATCTTTTAGATATTATTAACATATGACTACGTTGTCAAATAAAAAATAAAACAATGTCTAGTATTATTATTGACGATTTTGAAATTCGTCGTGAAGAGTCTTTTTTACTTTCCCCTGTTTGTCATTCGTAGGCTACTTAATTTTTAGAACCCTATCTCCGAATCCTTGTTCTCTTGACCTATCTTTCTTTATTTTTTTATCCATCCATATATCAACACTCTCCTACCGAATCTATATGATAATTTATTATTCATGTTGTTAGTGATTTGTGTTTCGATTATAACAACATTAATAAGATAGCGAGGGTTTTTTTTTTTTTTTCAACTAATCAACGTCTCCTGACAATAAATCAGATGCAGGGATTGATTCGTTCATCCCCCCTAAAATTTATCACCACGCTTTGACAACTCTTTAATTCTCTTCTTCCTTTTTTTTTTTTAAATCCAACCCTCTACTTTTTCTCTCTTTTAGAATCACATTTATTCATTTGTGAGTTGAACAACAATATCCCAATCGGAAATGATCATTCGTCTTCGAGTCTGATCGAAATTACTCAGCATTAAATTTAATAGAGATAATTTTATACTATTTTGGACCTTTTCTGACTGTGTGTGTGTGTGAGAGAGAGAGAGAGTATCGATGTTGAAACTGGATGAAGCAACTTATTGGAAAATTCTTTTTTATTTCTTTTCTATAACTCTTTGGAAACGTGCTGAGAATCGTTTTTATTTACCCTTTTGGAATAACGTGTTAATGAAAATACAAAGGTTGTCATTAGAAATACATATATATATATGACTATCATATTATAGATATAAGGCCCGATGTTCACGAGAGTCTAAATGAATAAGCTTGGTTAAGACGACTAGCGCGTAGAGCAGTGTTTCCCAACCTTTTTTGTGCCATGCCCCACCTAAGCCTTTCAAAAATTCTTATGCCCCCCTATGTAACACGTTACTGCTTTTTTCTTTCAATTTTGGCACCGAAATCTAGAATTGCATTTAAATGGCCCGGACCAAAAGGGTTAAGCTCGTGTCGAGTCCATTTTCGATTGCCCCCCTTAACAATCAAATTGCCCCCCTGTGGGGCGTGGGCCCCACGTTGGGAAACACCGGCGTAGAGCAAACAGCTACTGTTTTTGAATACTTGCTGGAGGGAATACCTTTTCTTCTGGAATGTGTAGAAAGGGAGGGGGCGCAGTGTCAACTGACTCGTGAGCCTATTTCAATTTTATCTCAATAAATATTTAAAGAAAATTAAATAAATAGAATTGAATTGAACGGTTTTCATAATAAATAAATAAATGTTCAAAATATTTCAGTAGATAGGAATACCTGAGTTTTTCTATTCTATTTATTAAATAGGATTGCAGATATACATACATATACAAAAAACAATATACAAATTTCAGGACTGGAAGTGAACCACTGACCTTTGATACGTGGGACGAGACCTCTACCTCTGCATTAAGGGGCAGTGCAGACTTGTATTCTCGTTTCAATTGAGAAAACGAAAACTTCCGCGTTTATTATCAAAAACTCATGGCGAGTAATATTTTTATACAATCCTTAGCCAACAACTGAAAATGAAATTTTTTTTTTAGTTATTTAAAATTCATTAATGTATGTGCCTATGCTGTCCATAAAATATAAATAAAAATTTTATGATAGTAACGAATTTAATTAAATTTTTTTTTATTATTTTTTATTTTCCCCATGTAATTTTTATTTTATTTTTTTTTTTTTTATTATTTTGCTTATATTTTAGTGAGCTAAAAGGTCCAATTTGGAACAAGAATAGACCTACTTATTTTAATTAAATTTATTTAAAAGATATAACTATTTTTTTGTATAAAAATGAGTTCTCAGCCCTCCACTTCTTCCTCGGTGTCTGATCTTTACAAATTCGGCATATTTATCTATATTTCATGACATAATATCACTGATCCGGTTTGTCTATTCCCTGACCCTCTTATCTTGAACTGTTAGATAAACAAAATTGTTGTTTTGGAATATTGGAAAACCGAACTAGATATCATTTTATGAGTACAACTTATTTACTTTTATCTCTATCTCTGATGAGTCTATTTAAATGAAAAACATTCACATGGGACTCGAACCTACCCTCTTTTTATTATTTCTATAGGAAGATGATATTACTGAAGTTTTCAATTTTTTTTATACAATATTGAAAAAAAAAAAATTTATTAAGAATTAATTTAATCCTGAGATTGGAAAAAATTTATACAAATAATAGTTATAAATAAAAACAAGGACTCTACTCTAATCCCTGTTAATATAACATAATATACTCTCTACGTATATGGGCTCATATATAGTTAGTGAATAGTGACCACGAGTTACCCCAACTACGTCATTTCTTCTCTGGATTGATAAGAGAGACACTAATGTTTCTAGTTTCATTAGCTTTGTTTATTATATCATTTTTTGGAATAACTCTACCAATCTATTCTCCCACGGATTACAAGCACCAGGCTATGCGACGGGCCGGTTTGTTTTTCTTTTGAATTCATTCAGTTGTTGACATTGTCAAAATTGATAGCCTTGGGGCCGAGCTAAAGTTGATTCAAAATATAAGGGTCACTGGTTCGCTTTCCGTTCGGAACGAAAGAATTTATTTAAATTGTATTGGTAATTAATTTAAATTAATATGAAAATTGTCTAATTAGTCTCAGATGTCTAAAGATTCTTAAAAAAAAAATATTTTGAAAATTCCAAAATTGGCAACAATTCAAACAATAATAAAAATAATTTAGCTAGATAAAAGATATAATGTACTATCTCTAACAAAAGTAATTGGACAACTAGTCGTCTCAATCGATAATTAGGAGAACTACATGAAATTCAAACTCGTTTTACCTAAGACGAAAAAAAATACAGATTGTTCAATATATATATTACATTTGAGATGGATAGTATATATATAATTATAGAATAGTATGCTTAAATACCTGAGACTAAAATAAAATTTTTACCTACTACCTTTTGGGGTTGGAATGATCAGTCATTGATTCTCTTCCCATCCTGAGATAAAAAATTATTTAAAATAATTGTATACCAATTAAGTTTAATAAATATAGACGGGTAACGGTTGACGTCAATTAAATATAATACATGTTGCTGACCTTCGATGCCGATAGACACAATTTTTTTTAACCTATCCTTTTTTTATGAATAAAATACTAAACAAAATTATTCATTCTAAGTGGGATTAAGCAATAAAAATCCCTCTATTATTAAATACAAATATAATATGTAATAGACTTTTTTTTAAAGTAGTGTAGGTATTCATTTGTAATTTCAGGTGTAATTGTTTCTTTCCTATTGCATGACACGAAAGAAAAAAAAAGAAAAGAAAAATTCTAGAACAATGCCAACAAGTGCATGTTGTTAAATTTTGATGATATCACCCATGTTGATGTAAATTAATAAATACTCAGAGCTGATGGTTTATTTATAGGAGGGATAAATGAATATTAAAAATAAAATTAATCGAGATGAAAATGGGATGAATTAATCCTCTGGCCAGATTTAAATACAAGTGCGTCATTGAATTTCCGAATTTTATAAGGATTTATGTTTATTATTAATTCAAGTAAATATAGCCAGGCTGGTTTCGGAATTCCAATTTTAAAACAATGAATCACAAAGTCGTTAGCATCCTCTTCTCTTTTTCTCGGAGTTGCTAAGAATCAATGTTCGCTTCCCGCCAAGAGCGATAAAATTTATTTAAATTATAATAGCCAGCAATTAATTTTAATTCATCACTCACACACGAATGAGACTGTGCCCTTTTTCTGTTTACATTGCTATTGTATATATATTCCAATACATACTGACCATCTTAGGACATAAATACAACTTGGACTGAAGATGAACAAGTAAATGTCTCACTTTTGAATTTTTATCGAGCATCCAAAGGCTACATTATTGCTGACCCTGCCTTATCTCCTATTATAATTTAAATACATGGGGTCTTAGCAAAAGTAACAAATGCTTCAAGTCTGGGTCAGAAGCATAGCCAGTCAAGATCCTTGTTTAGGTGGGTCGCAAATAAAACTTTTTTAGTTTTCTTTTTTTTTTTTTGTAAATGGTTCTTAATAGAAATCTTAAACTTGTTATACTTGTATAATAATTTTTTTCATATTTTTATTTATATTTTGTGTTGATTTTTGTAATTTTTTTTTTTTTCCTTTGGGAGAGGATCCTTTTCCCCTGGATCCGCCACTGCTCCCTACTCTAAATTTTGAGGCCGCTGAAATTGCAATTATTTAATCATTAAATGATTAATTCCAATAATCAATAATTTTACTATTTTAAATAAAATATAGTAAAAAATAAACCAAAAAATTATAATTTCTGTTTCTTGGAATAAGTAACAATATTTATAATTCTAAAGCAAGTAGATCGCTTTCTCTTTTTTTTTTTTTTTTTTTTTTTTTTTGATAAAATTCTTTTAAAATACTACCCACTAACTAATTAAACTAAATATAGACGGAGAATAATTGTCAAAATTTCACAAAGCATGGGATCTCTGGCCGATTTACACTTTCGGGGGGCCTGTCGCAATGTATTTTGCGGGGAGCACCTGACCTGAGCGGTACAATTTGTTCTTTCCCTCGAAATTGGGAAATTGTAAATCCACCCCTCTATGGGGTTGCTGGAAGTTAGACAACTCAAATGATAATATCAGAGCAGGCAGTTATTAAATTAATTATCCAAAAATAGTGAGAGGGTCATTTGGGTTGCCTACCTTATAAAAAATAAATAAAGGTCAACAAAGGTACAATTGTTAATCTCTTTATGGAGTTCGTTGTGGAAATAGCATCACAAAATCACACCTCGTATAAAATTAAAGTGAATACGCAGAAGCAGAGTTCTCTGGGCAAACCGGAGGCGCGCTTACCAGCTAGTCTTAATTATTAATGATATTAATAGAAAAACTAAAAAACATTTAACAAATTCTTTTTATTGATGAGTAGTTGTCTTCTTTGCTTGATATTGCTTTAATTATTAAAATAAATAAATTTTTTTTTATATTTTTCATTTTTCAAATTTTTTATTGTCTAAATTGAAATCTTTTTGGCCTTGTTATTTTTTCACTTGTTAATACCCTTGAATGTTATCTTTTTTTTTTTTTTTTTGGAAATATATCTTTATTTAATTAGTAAAGGATATTCCAAAAAATTCAAGGTTTTTACACAAAAAGAAGATATGATATATTTTCTTAGATTTTTACACTAGAACTTTTAAAATAAATATTAAGTCATTTTTTGTTGGTTTATAAAATTATTTAATAACAAGTGAAATTTTATTTTAACAGAATAATTTCTTTAACCTTGTCATTTTGGTTAACAACTTGTCTTAACTAAATAAAGCCCTCCTGCGAGGAACGTGTGATTAAATAATCATTCATTCCGGACCACCTGGGCGAAATGAACAAAAAAACTGCCTTCCAGTTGAGAACTAGAAACGTTGGGACCAGCATTCTTTAAGAAAAATTGTGTGCTCTTTAATTTCTACTTTGTAACTTAAGGAAGTGTAACAGGATAATTTATTAGGCAAAATAATAGAATAAATATTTTTTGAAAATGAATTTATCATTCATATTTAATAGTATCGAAGATTGTTGAAGTCCTGGATAATCTTATACGATCTTTTTAATTTCTCTTACCTATATATACTATCCCCTTCAAAAGTAAATAAGGAAGGAGTCTAAATTGCATCCCTCAGATGCTGAATAAAAACTGATTCCTATTGTTTTTATATAAATATTTATACATGTTATACAGTGTTTTGATAATTTTATTTTATTCATTGTTATTTTTATATACGTATATTTGTTACCTTATTTTATTGATATTGTTTTGTTTTTTTTTTTTAATCTGTTATATATATTTATATTTTATACATCTGTGTATAGGGGTAGAAGGGCCAATTTTTTAAGTTTGTCAAAATTCAAACATTGGCCCATCCACTTCTAAGGTACTGATTTACTATCCCTCTGGACAACCAAACTATTTGGTTCTTAATGGATAATTAGAAGATCTATAAGAAATCCGAAAAAAATTTAATAATAGGAAAAACATTATGAAATTTGATAATTTTGAATTTCATCTAGCTCTTCTAATTATCCATTAAGACGAAACCAAAAATGCAGGTTGTCCAATTACTTTTGAGAGAGATGGTATATTTGTAATATATTGTATATAATGATAAATAAAATAAATAAATAAATACCTCCATAACAAAAACTATTTTATTCTGATTCTATGTCTTAATGGTAGATACACTCCGTTGTTCACTGATCAAAGATTTCAAATTCACTAGATACAAATTAGTTTTGTTTGTATCAATATACAATGAACTTTGTAAAATGAATAAAATATTTTCTTTCTCTTTTGACTTCTTAATTTGATATTTTTATTTATTTTATTTATATATGCTTGTTTTGTTTTCCTTGAAATGTTTGTGATTTTGTAGGGAGCCAAAAACAATGGAACGATTCAAGGAGTCGTTTATCAAACTGATTTGTGATTTATTTGCACAATTGCCAGGTCACTGAACTGAACTCAGAGAACGAATTGCTTTGAGAAAGAGGAAATCAAGCCAACGGATTGCCCTTTTATTTTTTTATTATTTTATTTAAATGGAATTTCACATGAGACATGTAAATATTGATGATGATGAATTTAAATAACTTGAAGAATAGAAAAAAAAGGATTTGGAATTTTCTATTTAATTTATTATTATTATTATTATTATTATTATTATTATTATTATTAAGGGTGAGCATGAAAGGTAATTCAAGATTTATTTCTGGCCTGACTCAATTTGAATTCATCGCAACGGCGACCCAAACAGGCAACGAGTCTTTGGCCATCTCTTAAATTAGCTGACATTTGTTGATATACAAACATCTTTTTCAAGCCCCACTCTCGCAGAGAGGTTACCGATATTGACTTTGTCAATTTGATAAGCCTCAAAGTTAATGGATGTGGGTTCGGATCCCAGACAGTCGGATGAAAATTAATTTGGATATCAATAAAAAAATCTGGATAAATAAATAATTAAAACCATATAATATAAAAAAAATATTTAATGTAGATGATTATGATTTTGTGATTGACGCAGGAAGGATATGGATGACCCTTTGCTCTCCCTATCGACACTCCTGCTCCCTCCCCCCCCCCCCCCCCCACACCCGCCACCCTCCG
>JAAAKE020083091.1:0-23161 GCA_010014785.2 Anisolabis maritima | reverse complement strand
CACGCAGAATAATTATTCGTCAATTTTTCTGGAAAAATTAAACAAAATCCGTTCCAAAACACTAGATATGACTTTTCTCATCCCTAGATTGATGGTCCATTCTAATCTAACAACCGAAATCATATGCAACTTTGGACAGATTTCAAGCATAGACATACCAATTTAAAAAACAAATTTTTGTTTCGATATGTATTAAGCGTGTGAATTCTTATAACCAAAGTCACCTTACTTTTTGATCATAGTAGTATATCAAATTTTGTTTTTTGAATAATACAGGTTTATGTTTACAATTCTACTCATTTAATTAATTAACCTCTTCAACGCCTTGAAACGTTTGGTTTATAATGAAAAGCGTATTGAATAAGTAGAGCTGTTCAGGCATAAATTTAAGCTAATAATTTTATAAACACTTCTTTAGAAATTGACTCATTGTTCTTTCCCTTGAACAGAGCCGCTGAGAGCTTTCCCAGAACCTGAGGCAGAATTCTATAATTAATAATTTATTTTAATAATTAATCCTAATAACTTGACAACTCGTGCTCTAGCCGGGCTTATAGTTCTGTCTCGCCCTCTGTTCTAGAGAGTAGCTTTCTTGCTAAGATGGGCTGGCTCTTCATTTACTCATCAATGATAGAATTGGTAAAATTTTTCATAAATTGGATTTGAACCTCCTGCCTTAATTTACTTGAAAAATCGGAAAATAACAAAACTCATTATTAGATATCTGTCTGTATTTCTTCTATTTGTATATTAAATTTTTTTCCAAGTGTGTGTGATATGAATGAATTTTAAATAATAATCCAATGAATGCGCCAAGCATTTTCTGAATGCGATATTCAAGAAATTTCAAGAATCGTATTGATTTTCTATGTTTGTAGGAGCGAGGTAAATATTTGAAAGAAAAAATGTATTTATAGTCTGGATAATCTTAGATTCCCATTAACCCTAGCCACACTCCAAAATATAAATTTCTTTCAAATGTTATTACATATAAATTTTTACAATCGCAGAATAGCTATAAAATTTTAGCTATATAATTTTATAAATTTTTTTTTTTTTAATAATTTTATTTCCACTTTAACACAAAAAGCTAAAAAAATCACCCTAAAAATTATTTGTTGTGAGATGGGGTGAGGGTGAAAGATTTTTAAAAAAATTTTAAAATTAAATTCATTCCCAACTTAATCCCACAGCCGCACATCACACAATTTTGATTATCTAAGGTAAGGAAAATTGTTTGATATACTGTCACACCAGTTAATTTGTCGGGCCTCCTAGGTAGCCTGTTCACATTTTTATATTAGCTTTATTTTTTAGAGATTTTTCTTTTGTGTGTTCTAATCAATTAACAATATAATAAAAAAATTAATTAATTAAGCTATAAATCTCCCCCTTAGCCGAGATATTAAAGATAGTGATATTGTCAAAGTGATAGTGACCTTCAAAGCCAAGAGGAGTTGGTTCGGATCCCAGGCAGTGCGACGAAAATTTTTTTATTTATTCATTTATATAAAATATTTCTATTTGTATTATAACAATTTTGAATTAGATAAAATTTATTTATGCGATTTTAAACTAATTGGATGTATATACTATTTCCCCCAAAAGTATTTGGACTAAATCTTTTGGTTTATATTAATGGACAATTAGAAGAGCTACATAAAATTAAAAATCATCAAATTCCATAATATTTTACCTAATACGAACAATTTGAAAATTTATCTTTTTTTAGTTCTTGACTCTCTATTCTCGTAAATTGTCATTTATAAATATATATTAATATTAATAAATTTATTATATTATTATTAATTTGCAATATATTTATGTGAATACTAAATATTTATTAATTGGAATGCAAGTATAATAATTGCTAATTAACATCGAAATTGAAATAAATATTTTTATTGGATTAAAATATAAATATAAAATTTGTCGGTAATTCTCAAAGAGAGCTTGGAAGAACAGGAGGGAGTGGCAATTAACCCTTCGGGGGAAGGGGAGAGAGCAAAGACACATTTTTTTAAGTAAAAAAAAATTCTTTTAATTGGGAATTTATAAAATTTTCTCTCCATACCTCTTCCAAAAATTTAGAATTAACGCCTAAGTGAATATTCTTTTTTTCATATATTTTTCTTTATTTAAATGGTGTGAAATTAATATTGAGATGAAATGAATCATACATTTACGCTGCCTTTGTTAATCCATCCAGTCATCCTAATTATGAAAATAGCTATATTCCATTTAATTCATTTAGTAAAGAGTTTAGCCTCTAGAAAATCTTAATTAAATTACAACAAACCAATACTTTAAAAAAATTTTTTTTATTTTAATTAATTTTTAAAATCCCCTTAGAGCAGAGGTAAAAAAAAACTCTTGCTTCCTGATCTAAGGCTCAGAGGCTTACCGTCATGAGTGATGAAATTTATATAAATTATTTTGGCAACCTTTAATTTAATTTAAATAAGAACAGGGATGTCGAAAAAGATTTTAAAAAATATATTTTAAATGTTTAAATGCGGACATACTGAGATACACACCTTTTAAGTATATACTACACACGCTTTAGGGTTAATAAATTAAAAAGTTTGATCAATTATATTATTTTAAATTTCGTTAATTTGAAATTTTCCAAAGAATTTTAATTAAATTTACATACAACATTTTAATTTAAACATAACAAGGAATTTATGAAAATTGCTAAGTAAACGAATTCTTATTAATTTAATTAGGCCTATATTAAAATTTGAATTAAAATTAAAATTTTCTACAATAATATTTATGAGAGTTTAAATTATTTTCTACGTTATCCCTCCCATTTGTTACTCTTCGTTTATTTTTAGATTGGATCTCGCTAATGTCAATCAATTAAGACGGAGTTTCAAAACATTTTTCATGTTTATATAAATGTGACTGTGTAGCCCAAATCTTCGGATAAAATGATGGCAGCCAGACGGGAAAAAAAAATTAAACAAAAATGTTTATTTAATTTTTTTCATGATTAATATGTCAACGTTTTGGGAACCTATCTTCCTCTTCATCAGAACAGTTAATTAATTAAGGCAATTAATTAACCAACTTCTGACAATTAATTGTCTCGCAATTTGTTAAGTACGCCTACTGCACACCGCTTATTCGTGTCTCTGAGAAGTAAATGTAAATAATTATATATATTTATATTTCTTCTAATTTTATTATAATTCTAGAAATATAATTTTTGCTGATGAAGCCTCACCAGTGAATTCTGATATACTCGTTTATTGAATTCGAATACTATTGAGTTTCTCGTTGTCCTGCTTTGGAAACATATATTGTGGAATCTCTTTTTATTCTGCCCCTTTTTTGTAACAGTTATCAATAATTGGTCAGTATATACGAGCTATATTTCTATGCATGTTTAAAATCTATTTAAAACATAGCTGAAAACTATCTCTATCTAATCAATTTTTACTTTCTATTAAATTTATCTATCTATCTATCTATCTATATATATATATTATTTTTAAGTTTAATAGTTTAACATTCTATACAATTGTAAATTTGAAGCTGTCATAAAATAAACCATTTGTTTGTTAATTTCACTGATTAGATTTTTTTAAATTTTTTTATACTTTTTAATAATAGAATAAAATAATTATATTTTTAATTAAATCATTAAGACTCCGTCTTTATTTATTTAAAACAATTGGTAGCCAAATAATATAAATAAAAGAAAAGGAAGGAATTCAGCCAGCAGGGTAGACTCTATCGAAATAAAACTCCCAAAGTGTGAGACGTTTAGGACTTATACATTGAATCTGCATATATCTAGTGACTGATGATAGTATATTGTTTTCAAATAAAAATTAATTAATAAAACGGACAATGGTTTGCTTCCCGTCCTATGCGACAAAAATTTATTTATATTATATTGGTTACCAATTGGTATAAATAAATAAGGACGGAGTCTAAATGGCCTCAGATGCCGAAAAAGACATTAAAAAAAATAAAAAAATAATAAAAATTTACAATATTTTTTTTAAAATTAGGATTAGCTCATTACCATTTTGAAATATTTATTATTATTATCATTATAATAATTTTTATTAACAAAATACATATATATACATATATATACCGTATATAACAAAAATATACGTATCAGATATCTGAAAAGGGAGGAAGACAGCCAATATCGAAATAAAACTCCCAAAATATGAAACTTTTCGGCTTTAATTATATCATTAATTCTGAAGACTTCGCCATATCAGTGCTGATGAGCATTATTTTATCTATGTTCACTTTATTTATGTTATATATATTTTTGTGAATTGTAATATACAACAACATCTGCACATTCATTGTATCTGCATATACTCTCTAATGACTGATGATGGCTTTATCTAATTAAAGCTGCCACTCACATTTTGGGAGTTTTATTTCAATAGAGACTAACCTACTGGCCCACTTTCTCCCTCACATATCTCAGATAAGCGTACAGCCATCTATCTTATTGCTCAGTAGGGGAAGCCAACCACTGACCTTTCGTGAAGCAAACAAGACCTTTACCTCTGCACCAAGGGACAGAGTTGTTCATCTGATTATCAGCCCAAGAAATAATTTTAAATTGTTGCCTTCACTTATAGTAAAAAAACAGATATTCCTGAGGTGCCATTGCTGGTTTACATGGGTTCGCGTAAGATTCCAAAATTTTTAGTTCTTTCGTAAGGCAATTCCTTGTACAAAGCACTTTTTAAATAGGGTACTTCATATTTATTCTATTTGGTGCATTGTTTCTACTACATGATTTCCTAAAATCTATGAGCTCTCTTCAATCAAACATGTTAGGAAGTTTTTTCCACCGCATAACTTCCTTAGGATTAAACTTTGATTTATTTGTATGAAATAAATTCATTCTCTGGCTTATTTCCTATCATTTATTTGGTATTTTTTGAATTAATTAATTCTTACCTTACAGTAGATTAGAACTTAGAACTAGTTTGAATCACAAATATGATACTTTACCTCGCCCAGCTAATCGACCTCTTCCCCATATTGATTATAAAATATTTATAGGGTTTTTATAAATTAGATTTAAATAAATTTTAAGAAATTTTTTTTACCAACCTTATCAGAATATATATATCAAATTTATTTAGCTTTTTTTTTTTAAATTACGTTTTGTTTCTATTTATTAAATTTTATCTAAATCGATTTCAAATATGAAGCTTATCAGAAATATGTCACGACCAAACGAAACATTTGCTTGACAACTTAATAATATGACCACTTTCAATATAAAATTAAATTTCTGCTACCAAATGCCCTATTATTAAAAGGGATGAAAATGTTTTATGAAATGAATTATGAAAATCTAAATAATACCAAGTAATAATAAAGTTTATATAAAAAAAAATCCTTTTTATAATAAAATAAAATAATAATAATAAAAAAAAAGGCAGCTTTCTGTTTTTTACTTGTTTAGTCTTTTGTTTGTGTCGTTGTGCTTTTACTCATGATCCATGAAATTAAATATTTTCTAATTTAAAAGAGTGGGGGTTAATTGGAACCACTAAACAGATATAGGCACATTAAAACATCGCTTTGAATATTTAGGCAATTATCTTTCAAGAATATTTGAATAAATATATTTTTGTTTTTCTACAAAGAGTCCATTTATTTTATTATTATATTATTATTATTTTAATTTTTTTTTTGTTTTTTCATAAATGAATAAAACTCGTCTTATTTACTTAAATATATCCCAAAAGGAAGACTAAAATCAATTTAAAAATTATATGGCTTATTTTATTAAGAAGACATTTCTCAGCAAATGTCTAATAATAAAATTAATCTTTATATAACAAAAAACGTTTTTATCTTACATACATTTGTTTTTCTTTGACTCCGAGCTATTTAGCAATTGTCCGTTGTTTTGTTGCTCCATTTGTTGTGAGTTCCTATTGATATATAGGGGAAAATTTAAAATCACTATATTTTATTTTATTTTATTATTAAGATTAAACTGAATAAGTGTAATTAATGAAAATAACAAAGCAACAGTTGACTTAATTTAAATTTTCCTGTAGAGTCGTTGAGGAACTCCAGGTTTATTTATTTCCAGTGCTATGCATATTATGCAATTATTTATTCCGGGTGGGGGAAAAAGTGATTATTCTAAAAAATTTTGATTGTATTTGTTCTATTATTTAAATAAGAAATGTCTTTTTTAATTTAGGTTTAACTATATGGTGATACCTTTTTAAATTTTACAATTACAATAAATAAAATATATATATTCAAAATAACAAATATATATATAGGTATAGGTGTGTGTGGAATAATGTTTTCACGGGTTGGTCCGCAATCGTTTTCGCAATCTTGATGGTCCCCAAATTTGGTCGGAGAATTGGATTTACCTCTGAGATCTAGGACGGGCTTGGTTTTGTGTTGTGCTGTTAATGTTCTGTTTGGGTTGACTTCGAGGCCTACTCGAGGAGAAGCACCAAATTTGGGGACCAGTAAGATTGCGATCCCGAAAACAAACCACCATTACCATCCCTTCCTAACTCAACACTTTTGAAAATGACTCCAAAAAGAGAGCCGAAACGTCGAGTTAATTTCTTTTTTAAATAAATTAATCCTACACTTAGAGAATTTTCACTTTCAAATCTACAGTAAAAAAAAAAGATAAAAAATCCCTTTGTTAATGAGTGTTATTGTTTTGAAAAGGCTGAGTAGGTTGCCTTTACTTTTCTTGAAGAAATAATTTTTTACAAACATAAAGACCTAATTTGCTTTAATGAGATTCTAGTATAAATTAAAGAAGATTAAAACTAAAATAAAAAAAAAAAAAACTATTCACTGGTTATTTATCATTAAAAAAATTCGAGATTGGTGTTTTGCCCATCAATCAATCGATGTTCCTTTAGAACCATTTCTATACAACTAGGTATTTTATTTGAATAGCTGAATGGATTTTGAGCCACTCTCTCTGAGCATTCATATATTTTCTATATGTAGAAGGTGGTTGTGATGGGGGTAGTGCTGACTTCATCAGAAACTCAAAAATAGAACCTTCTGTTCTCTTTCTCTCCCGCAGATTTTAATTAATTAGTTCTTTTATTAAAGTCCCTCTCCCCTTTTTTTTCCCTCTTTCTTTTACTCTCTTGGGAGTTAGGAATGTTGCGGTGTTGGAGAAAATATTCATTACCTCACTCTCTACCCCCATATATACTATATACTTTTCGTATGTTACAATTTAATTGAATTACCATATATATATATATAGATAATTAAATTTTTTTGTCAAAACAATTAAGTGATGGTTTGTTAAATTAAAAAAAAAAAAGATCTAGAGTAGTTTATTAGAATTGATAATTTAATTTAAAAATAATACCGTCGATGTTATTAAAATGTTTGTCCTTATTTTCTTTGAAAAGATTCCTCAATCCTTTTGTAATGATTTAGTACTAGTAATAATACCTATAGGAATACAATACAATTATTTTCCTTCAGCGGCCGAAGTGGGGGTGCCAGGGGTTGTATTTCATCGCCGTCTCCCTCTCCCCATATATAAAAAATATAAGTCCCCTTGAAAATACTTAAATATGTCTGCTTAATAATTCTTATAACATATTTTAATTAAAATTCATAATCACAAATTTTGGTTAAGTTAACTAATTTGACCTCCATTTAATGGATCCATGGAAAAATTATATTCACTAAATATGCGATTAATTCAGGTAATGAGCTGATTATTAAATAATAAGCTTCACTATTCCAAATTTAAAACAGGGAAATATAAATGATTATAACCACATTAATCGAGAATTGCTTTTTATCAAAACCGCAAATTTTAGCGGTAGCTCTATACATATTTCCTAATTGAGGTTTTAGTCTCTTGTGTTACTATTATCAAAGAGATAAATCAAACAGATTATATAAATAAATCAAGGCTTCTTAAACTTTTTCCATTTGTATTTTACCAATCCTTAACGCGAAGGGGTGTGACCCTTGTTTTAGACCCATCACATAAATAAATAATATAAATCCTATTTGCTCTTTATAATTTCAATCGAATTATTTACCATTTTTAGAAATTGAAAAAAATGTCAATAAATGATGAATATGTTATTTATTTATAATATAATAAATTATACCATTTTAAAAAGCATTAGTTATAAAATTAGCAATTATATTTTTGAGGGCGTGAGTTCCAATTGATTTCATTAGACCGTTGAGATTTCAATTTATGCTTTCATGCACGAATACATACATCTTAAGTCGATCTCTCAGCACTTAGGGATATTTCCTCTCTTTTGTTCCTCCATTTGTTAGCTAAATATCTCTTTTTATTTCCACTCATACCCTTTCATCAGCTTAATTTATACAATAGGGGATCTCTATTTCAGCAGCTCCCAAGTTATGGGTATACGACAATTGAATAAAATAATAACAAAAAATATATTATATATAAAATATCTTACTAAAAAAAAATTTAGCTACCTATACACAAATGTCTTACCCAAAGAATTTACCATGATGATGCCAGAAAGTTTGTGAATCAAAAAGAAGAGCGACTTCTCAGCACAATGAGCTGAATATTTTTACAAATATCTGGCAAAAATTTATACCTTTTTGAACAGTTGTTGACATGCCATCATATTATCTTTTTTCTCTGTTTATAATTATTCTAAACTTCTTCTAAGACTTTTATCTCTCTTTTTTTTAAGGATTCTCACGTCTTCGTCGGGTCGCGTACCTATCTATCCAAAGGGCGAAGGCCTCTAAAATTTTTTATTCTTTGTAAAATGCTAGGCATTTGATCCATTTTTTTAACGGTTTTGATATTATCAAATACCTTTAATAATATTAATAATAATTATAAAAAGACCTTTAAAGAAAATATTTTAATAATTTTATATTTTTTTCATGAAAAAACATTAATAAGAATTAATACTCTGACAGAATATGAACTCGGCACCAGTGATTCCTTGCTGGTTTTTCTAACAAGTTACTTTTGGAAATTGGCAACAATATAGAGTTTTGGAGACAACTCCTTCAGGCGGTGAGCTCTGATTGGCTGATTTATTGGCGCCCAATGGAGATTTAAACATATCACATATCAAGATTTTAATTAAAAAATAAGTGAAATTTAGAAAAATTTCCGAAACATCTCACCTATAAATAGATGATTATTCAAAAACTTTCGAACAAAATTATGAAAAGGAATTTTGTCCTACATATGGAAAAAAATTTTTGAAAAAAGAAAGCGACTTATTTGATAGTTATATAATATAATAAATAAAAATAAAAGCTTGGGTGTGTCATTTATATTTTCATACGTGCCATCACTGATCTAGCTAAACAACTAATTTACACCTTTTCTTAAATTGAGAGATTGCTTTTGAGTCAGAAATTCAACTTTTATATCCATCTTTTTTTCTCTTTACCCAAAAAGCATGAGCCTCATGTCATAATATAATCTGCTTATAATATACTTAACTATATGATTTAAATTACTAATTTTATTAGTCATATTTCTGTCTTTATATTAAAAATTGCTGTGACGACCGCACATCTCACAACTTTCTCTTACCTGAGGTAATGAAAGTTGTGTGATGCGCTGTCACACCAGATTTTTTGCTTAGGTAGCTGGTTCACAATTTTATATTAGCTTTAATTTTTTGAGATTTTTCTTTCTACTAATCAATTATCAATATAAAAAAATTAAATTAAATAAATTGACAATTAAATTTAGTTTATTTTTATATTTTTTTGTTTTCTGGAATAACTGCCGAATTCGGCCGACAAGAGGGTTCAGGATTATTGGTGTTTGTACGGCCATGTTTAAACTCAGCGGATGCTTTCGATTTAGCAAAGTCCCCATAACACTTATCAAGCCATTGCTTTGCCTGGACGGTATTTTTCCCCATCAAAAAAACAGAGTTTAATCAACACACGAAATTCCTTTTTTTTCATTGTTTTGAAAATAACAAAAGTAACGTCACTAAAACCACTGTAACTTGTAAACTAATGGTCGGATTGTCATGAAATTTTGATACATATAGTTTGAAGGTTGGTACTTTCTAAAAATCATATGGATTTTTCATTAGAGGCACCATCTATGTGTCAGTCTCGGGACATATTGAGTGATGTGTTATTGATATTGTCAGTATTGGTATCCTTAAAAGCCAAGGGATGTCGATTCGGATCCCAGAGAGTCCGATGAAAATTTATTTACCAAATGATGTAAATAAATATGTCTGTATCGTAAAATATATATTATATATCCTTTAATGTCTATATGGCGTCAGATGCCGAAAAGGCTTTAAAAAAAAATATATTTTAAGGTGTAAAATGATTAATATATTTTGAAGATTATTTAATTTACTGTAGAGACATTTAAATCAAAATCTCTTGAATAGTAATAGATAAAATCACAAAAATACCTAAAAACGTACAAGAGTAACGTACAATTTTTGGTGCCATAAGGGTCACAGATCATCTAATAACTAATTGTTTATGAATTTTAACCGAAATTGTTAGAGCAAATTTTGAGAAAATCAAAAAAAAAGTATATCAATAAAGTACTAGTACCCGTTGGCCGATTTTATTCAAATGCTTCGAGGTGCATGCAGTGTACTTATCTCAAATATAAAATTTCATCCTCGAGCCTCTTTTCGTTTGTGAGAAATCTTGTTCATTATCAGAGATAATTTTTTAGGCTCAGTGGACCTTAAAACGTGTATTTCCCTTGAAATCTCGACATTTTTTGCAATCGCGATACTTTCTCACTAAATATTACATATATAAGTAAGAGAAAGGAAAAATTGATATACATTTTCTTTTTAAAATTTATTAAATTTTTGTTGAAACTATAGTATTTATTAAACTTTGACAGAAACTAATGTTAATGTTATTAAATGACTTTAGTATCGTGTATTTTTTTAACATGTAAATAATTTACAAAATTCTAATAATGTGAAATTATTTTAATCTCTCCACTAAACAAATTTTTTTTATAATTTTTCGATTATTATAGAAGAATTTAATTGGAAAAAGGGACTAATCCTCTAAACTAATTAAAAGGTTTTTGAACTCCATCCCCAATTTACTGGCGTGCTTAAAGTCATGATAGCGACGTATAACATGTTCCCCTACCCTCTATATTTAAATAGTTTCCCCCCATTGACATCCTTGGGGCGGTTCCTCCATTGAATTTAAAACATTGTAGCTAAGATAACCTAGTTTTTTAGAACCCCCTTTCCACCCATCGATCATAGTTATCGGATCTTTGAAATAATCTAATATTTAATAATAATCCCTTTTCTTTTGTGATTTAGTCAATTATAATAAAAGGAATATATAATGCGGATCAAAATAAACCGGAATAGCAGATCCTTTTCCATCTACTCTTTTATTATAGACCACAGCGTGACTTCCGTCTTTTTAATTCAATAGAAAAGTATATAATCGTATATAGATTTTTATTTTTATTGATCAAAGAAAAAACATTTTTCTCTTATTCTTTCAATTCACGGGATCATATACTTCAATTTTTTGAACCTAGATAAACTTCTGTGAAAACCCCACATAAAATAATTAACTAACAAATGTTCGTCATACATAAATCTTTGTAAGGCGTTAGCTGGCTTTTCTTGGGGGCAGAAAAGACTATTCATAAAAAAAAAAAACATCTCAAATACAAATATAATATGCCCTTTCAATAACAAGTAACTCTATAATGAGCCCTATTCTTTGGTGCAGAAGTAAAGGTCTTGCTTCACGTAGTAAAGTGGTTCGCTTCCCGCTTTGAGCAACAAAAATTTATTCATATTATATTGGCTACCAATTCGTATAAATAAATAAGGACGGAGTCTAAATGGCCCCAGATGCCGAAAGACTTAAAAATAAAAACAACTATAATGACTGATGGTAGGAGTATAAATTTGACCCGAAACGTCTCAATATTCATTAAGCCCCCGGATGCTTTATATTTTTTGACTGCTCCTGCCTTGAATCCTTCTCAATCTGAATTACAGCCACCTACATCGATCATATTTTTTCTCCCTAATTTTTTAAAAATGTATTTACTAAAACTTAAACAGTGATTAATTTAAATTATTTTCTCAAGTTTTAAAATAAAAAAAAAAAAAATACTAATTTATAATAAAAAAATTTATTAATTAGAATAATTAACTAAAAAATCTTCTAAAGAAAAAAATTTAGCTATAGTCTGACCATTCTCAGAATTTGAGACGTATCCCAACTCTAAAATTGTAAAGATTAAAAGACGCTCCCATTAAGCCACCTCAAACAAATCACAAGAATGACCCCCCACAACAGAACTTTGGAAAATAAATATCTCTAATGTCTCACTGTCTCTATAGTCAAGCTTAGACTACTAGCGCCAAACGCAAAGCTGGCACTAGAGTGCTAGCCCTTCAATCTTTCCGCCCCTACTCGAAGCTCTTCTTGCCTTGGCTCGCGAACTAAATGCTGATTTTCTTTATTTTTGATTAAAAATATCTTTATCTTCTCATAAAGGATCAGGCCGTGCGATGTGTTCGCTTGTACTTATCCGCTTATCATGGACAAAAAATCGAGGAAAGAAGAGTTATTTGTAACATTATTTGTAATTGAAGGTTCATGGCATTACATTTTTTTCTTCATCAATTCCTTTCCGACGGCCCTTTTCCTAGGGATTCCAAAAAGTTTGATTGCTCCTACCTTAGTCTGAGAGATCTCTGCAGCTTTGTTCTGCACTCCCGGCCAAGGCCGTCTGCAAATATTGATTTATTTTCACTTCATTTAATTGTGAGTAAATAAAATAAATTGGGAACAAAGAATCGTAATTCATTTTATCAAAGCGATAAAAATATTTTTAGCAAAAGTTTTTCTCTTTATAAAAATTAAATAAGATTTCCTCTTTTTTTTTCTTTTTTTTTTTATCCTTTCGCCTTCACTCAATTGATTTTGTCTCTCGATTTCGTAGCGTTGTTGTTGTTGGTTCTAGTCTTCTTAAAATGGTCATTAATCCCCACTTTTGTCACCCTTTTAATATGGCCTATTATATTTTTACTAGCCACAAAGTGCAAAGAAAACATTAAGAAATGGTTTCTTAAAAGTTAAGTTTTTTTAAGATAAAATATGTTATAAATGTTTTTTAAATAAAATTTAAAAAATTGAAAACTAACCCATACCAATTATGGTAATGGTATCTACTGGTGCCTAATTAAATCACTTATATTCAATGAATATATTGCCCCCAATACAAAAAAAGATTAGGTCTAAATATTAAATTTATTTTTATTTGATTTCTAAGAATGGAGACAATTCCGATTCTTCCTTTGATTGGCCCCTGAATTCACTAACTCTTCCATCCTTTTCTTGATATTTGACTACTTTGTCACTCAATGATACGTGAAAATACTTCATTTTCCAAGCCATTACAAATGCGTTTAGTTGTAGATATTAAAATAGGGATTACCTCTGGCCATTTCGTGTACATATCAGTTAATACCAAAATAAATCTTCATCCCAGGTGATCTAGTTTAGGGGCATCATGATAACCTAACCTTTCCTTGTCATGATTTCGATATTACTGGAAGATATCTTGAATTATTTTTAGATATTTTGCAAACGATATCCTCTCTCAGAGTGTATTCTGGAGCGTTCTATAGAAGTTTTTTTTTGCACCTAGTGGCAAGTTATTATAAAGAATGAAGATTTTTATTTGCGTCTTAGTTTATCTTCATTTGGAACCTTTTTTAAATCTTTACAATTGTAATATAAGTGATCATTATCTTTACTATCATAGAGAGTTTGTTGATATTAACATTTTTACTTGGAAGAAAATGATACTTCTGGGTTCCTAGACAAGGAATCTGCAAATTTATTTGAAAGGCCACTGAAATATAGTAAATATGAAACTCTGTAACAACTAGGACCATCTTGTTAACTTCGCTGAATAATCCCTCCTTCCTATACTTAAAATAAATTCTAATTTTTTTTATTGCCCACACTAGGCATTCTTTTTCGTTAATATGGTATCCTTTTTATGTTCATAAAATGTTACACTAGCAAAATAAATAATTTTTCTTTTATTTGGGCTTTCTTCAACAAGCTGCAATAACTAAGCTCCGACTTCTCCATCACTAGCATCTTTTTTGAAAAATCTGATGGAGTAAAGGAAGTGACTTTTCTGAAAAGTTTGGAATATATTCCAAATACCAATTCATTATATTCAAATCCTTAACTTTTTTTTGGTTCGAATATTCCAAAACTTCTTATAACCGAGTATTCCCTTCCCCCAAATATTCTAATTTTTTTTTTCTAGCAAATTTATATTTCTTCAAAGTGCAAATTAGCCCAGTTTGCCTTAGTCTTTCCAAAACTAATGATGCATCTTTAATGTGCTCTTCCTGAAAATTTGAGTAGATTTTTATGTCGTCCAAATAGACGAGACAAAATTTTGAAATTAATCCTCTTTAGACAAATTCCATCAACCTTTGAAAGATAGCAGGACCGTTTTTCAACCAAAAGACATTAAATTGCATTAATACTTTTGGGCTTGAAAAACCTGCCATTTGTATGCTTGTTTCTCCCATTGTGACCTGCCAGTATGCTGAGTTTAAATCTATTGTAGAAAAGATGCTAGCTTGTCCTAAATAAAATATATTATTCATTATATAAGAATCATCTTTGTTCATAGGCTAAATTCTCAATAATCAACACAGAGCTTAAAAGAGTCTTTTTTACAATAACAATCGTAGACCACCAAGGAGACTTACTTTTCTCAATTAATTCCTTTTTTCCATTTCATCAATTTGAGTTTCTATAAATTTTTCCTTATCTGCTATATAAATATATTGAATTAAATTTACCGCAGTATCATTTGTTAATTAATTTGATATATACTACCTTTTTTGTTTTACTTAATCTTCCTTTAAAAAGATCAAAAAATTTAATTTTTCCTTATTTACTATTTCTCTCCTAAATTCCATTCTAATTTTTCTATATTTTTATCTATGACTTTTCAACACTGATATTTTCTTTTTAAAAAAAATGTTCATTCTCTTGAAGAGGTCCTAAAATATAATCCATCTATAATTACAGCATTTACTTCTCTTAGCCAATCCAAGCCTAAAATGAATTCATAATTCATTTTTTCTACTACATAAAAACTTATTTTTTCTTCGTAATTATTTTTATTTTTTCCTATGGAAACACCTAAAATTCCCCAGCCCTGTTCAGCTTCACTTTAGTTGCGGCATTGCCAGATGTTTTATTAAATAAATAAAATTCTTTATTTATTATTGAAAACATCTTCGTTTCAAATGATATCTTCCGGCCTTCATCAGAACTTAAGTGACCATTGATTACTCTATCCCCGCTCAGTAAAGCAGGCTCCAGGGTGTCAGTATTCGACGCATCTGCCATCATTGTTAATTATAAAACAAAAATACACGCAACATCACCTGTACTGAGAGGAATGGAGTAATCAATGATCATCAACGTCCTGAAAAGGTCGAAGATATCGATCGTTATCGGTTTGCAATAAGAAATAAAGAATAATATATATCTATATATATAAATATAGTAATTTTTTTTTTTTTTTTCCGAGAGTCCCTCCTCAACTAGGACTTCCTCCCTAGCATAGGTTAGATTGGAATAAAGGGGCCGGGTGGAATTAGATATAGGAGTAGTTAGCTAGAAATGAATATAGAAGGAGTTAGAGTTAGGAAATAAAGTAACTTCACGGGGTGCCGATAGATGGCTTCGGCCAGAGGTCGGCTGGGTTTGAGGTATGTGTCTCCGTACACGAAAGCACCTCGGGTAAATAAACAGGGATCCTGGTAGGTGGGCCTATACGGTCCAAATAATAAATAATAGTAAATTTTTATTTCTTCCTGTCTGTCCTGTAAAAAATTAAAACCACAACATTATCCAGGCAGCATCCTTCACACTTAACAAGCCCATCTATATTATCTTCATCTGGCAACATATTCGATGAGATAAATGAATATTTCATATAAACATTTAGAAAGATTTGCCCTCTTTTATTATTAGTTTTTTTTTTTAATATTCAGAAGGTTGGAACAAATTACTAAATTCCAATATAAAACTACGACTATCGGTTTGATATATGAAATTAAAAAAAAATTGATATTGATAAAAAGATATTGAAATTAATCTTCTATATCTTGTTATAAACATTTATATACAAAATTATTTGTTTAACATCAATATATATAATTAAAGAATTCATTTTTTTAAATTGATCTTCAAAGTTTAAAACTTGGTCTGAGTTTCAATATTTCAAACTTTTATTTCCCTCCTCATTTCAATTATATTGAAAATACAAAAAGCTTTATATTAAACATCAGAACATTTAACAACAACGAACCTCGTCATCCAACCTATTGCAAACCTTTCTACTTAATTACAATAAAATGCAAATTGAAATTTCACATAAAAACTATTTCTCATTCAAGACAATTTTTTCCCCCTCTTTCCTCTTTCTATTCAACTTTTTAAGTAGAAGCAGAGAGAAATGATATCCATGAAAATGAAGCGAATGTCGTAAAATTTCACTTCATAAAATTCGATATTCTAAATTAAAATAATTAAAGCTCTACGACCCTTTTATTTATTAGTCTAATTTATCCATTAGACCAATTTATAAAGTTAAATTTTTTACTGTTTATCAAGATAAATGTTTAAAAAAATTTTTACCTTTTTACGTTTAGAATAAATAAGGTTATCATTTTTATCTTCGAGCTTTTAACCTTTCCAGAGAATTTCCTGAAAAAAGAAAAATTGAATTTGAAAATCAACATGTTGAGCACGATTACCCAAGATAATAGAAGTAGTGTAGAAATATCCAAGAATGTATTACTAAACAAGTAAATATAAATAAAAATACTAATAATAACTGAAAATTTTCCAGTCCAAAGCATTCTAGGCCTTTAATATAATGCGATAATTCAATTTGGAAGCTCAGAACCTGGTCAATCCCTTCCAGCCTTGGAATTTGTACCGCATAGGGTTCCTATTCCTGATTTAATTTGCGGGTTACTGGGGCTTGAATCCTCTCAGCTTTCGTCATATAGTTAATTGCTACACCTCTACTTAGAGTTCAGTCATAAATATAGAGTTCCGACCTTAAAGAGAAATTGAAGAAATATTGAAAGAAAACCCCTGAAGAATAATCATAGGTAGCAGATTTCTTAGCCTAACTATTTTACTATTTTCATCGAAGCCAAAACATTTACGTCTGGATCTGCAGGGTGGAAAAAAATACATAAAAATATATTTTAATATTATACATCTAAAATGCTAACAAAAATTAGAAATAAAAAAGGATTCTCATGACATTAAAATTGAAAAAATTATCCATGACTATTGATGCTAAAATAGCTGAAATATGATTATTTAAAATTTTTTTATTTAACCCTTTCGTCGTATCTTAATTTTAACTTATTATTTTTTTAAAGGAGAGTCCAACCCCTAGCTAGCCAATTCTCTCTCCTCTTTTGATCTTTTCCTCCTCCACTAATTGGATATTTATTTTAAAAAATTGTGTTTTTATGATTATTCTGTAATATGAGAGTGATCAAAATATGTCACTATAATATTTGAGAATATTTTCGTTGCAACATCTAATAATATATACAAAATTTGTATAAATTATTCCCACCGATATTCTTTAGCCGTTTTGACAGCTCTTATTATAATTATTCTGGTAAAAATACTAACTAAATTTTGTTGAAATTTTTAATTTGTCACAAGGATAGTAGAGAAGTGTTAAGGCAAGTGATAAATAAAATATTCTTTGAGGCGATTGTTTGCACCTTATTTAAAGAAAGGTCTTGCTTTGAGAAATAATTGTAAGATAAATCTACAGACACATTTTTCTTTCTCTTCATATTCTAGAATAGATATTTATTTCTCAACACAAGGACAAATAAAGCGAAATCGATGGCCTCACAGAATATTTATATTATATCACTTGACGCCTTCACATTACTCCCCTATCCTCCTGGATTATCCGTCATCATTAATTCATACATTTTTCATTTTTTTTTTTGCGTTAAAAAGACATCTCGATGGAATTTTATTACCTGAGAGTAACGGCCCCTTCTATTCATCCATAACTAGTCCTCACTTTATAATTATTTTATTATTTATTAGTTTTTCTGAGCCTTAATTACTTTTTTTTTTTAACACTTGAAACTCAAATATAGGGTAGTTAATTGTTACATATTTATTCATATTTTTTAAATTATTCTAGGTGAATTTTGTTTGTTCGTATTATGTAGCTATCCTTTCAAAACGTTCTATTTTATTCACTCCTGAGTTTGACGGATGCATAGAAGCGAACTTTTTTCTTGTGCATCGTTATTCATAGGCTTGTTATCCCCAGGTTAATCTGACTTCGTGCTCAGACCACACTCATTATCTCAACTTCGCCAACCGCTTATCAAGTACTTGTTAATTACTAACAAGATACATGGGGCGGGAAAATAAAAGGTAGTGAGTGTCAGAATATCTCACTGATTTTTCTTGTTTTTTTTTTTTTTTTTTTTTTTTGGGGTGGAATTATTTTAACTTAAAATTTGAAAGTAATTTTTTTTTTTTCTTCATGAAAAGGCAAGTCTTCGTCCTAATCACAGCCATATTGTTAGACCAAGACCAAGTTGGCCCAAATGTAAATTTTATTCTTGTATAGGCGTATTATTTCTTCATTTGGGCAAACTCATCCTGGCTGGAGGCTCATTGCAAATTCACACCACGATTTCCAGACTCCAGGTGCTTTTCCGCCTTTTGACCTTTATTATAAAGTGCTTTATTTTTTTTTTCCTAACTCTATTTAGATAATTTTACTCATATCTAATGCATTTAATATTCTCTCAATGGAATTTTATAGATGATCTTTATTCAAAATAGTTTTCTAAATTATCAATAGGATTATTCCTGGCCAAGAAATAAATTTAGAAATTTATTTTAATAGGGATGGATAGAATAAAACACGTCGCAGACAATTTTCTTTTATTTCAATATTTCGGCTCTCGGTCTAGGGTATAATCAAGGGGGCTGGCGTGAAATGTAAAATAAACATTCTTTCATTTACCTTAATGCACTCCATCTAAACTTTAGGTTTCGCTCATAGGCTTTTTCATTTTTTGCCATCCAACTCTGATAATAACATAAATCGAGGGCAGTAGTCTTGGAGGTCATTGAAATAAAAGATAATTGGCAGCAAAGTCCTGCCTTTTATTCAACTCTATATTAAATATACTACTGATAAAAGATATATCCTGACAGAAATTTTAAATCTGAGATAGCCTGGCTATGATTGATGTAGATGAAATAATTATGGAGATAATATAGGCCTTTATTTAAAACATTTCGGAGAACCAAATCTCCTTATTCAGGACTAGGACTAGTAGAGCAAATTTATTTTAATATTCAATAATCATTTCATTAAAATAATACCGTACTATATACTTAGAATATTTAAAAGTTCACTGAATAAATTCGAATAAGAGAGAAAAGAAGAAATATAATAAGATCGATTTAAAATTTTTCAATATCTACATGAAACAATTCCTCTCTGAGGTATTTAATATTTATGAGACTTTATTGTATCCCTCAATTTACTGTCACCAAATTGATGGGCTGCTTATTAAGTTTAAAAGGTGTGCGGTTTTCGACATATATTAAGATTTTTTGTAAACTCAAATGTAGATATTTTTCTTGTCTTAAATTTTTTCCCTACAAAAACGAGAAATTTTTTTTAAATTCCAAGATTCCTATCCTGGGCGATGATAACAATATAATAGAGAATTAAAAACTGGTTCCATTCTCTAAGGCTTATGAGCATATAAACAATAGATTATCTCCTTTATAAATAATTCAAAAAATGCTCTTTTATTCAACTTCCATCTCCAATCATCCCCAGAATTTAATAGGATAAATGGCCCATTTGGGAAATTTTTCTTCAGAAAAAGTCCTAAGGATCTAAGTTACAAATAAAAACAACTTATATATACACACCTATACGCATGCATAAAACCTTGATAATTTATTTACATTTAAAATATCACAAGAAAGTTAATTTAATTGGACAAGAGCATATGGTGTGTCGCACCAGATTTAGAAAAAAATTAAATCACTGTTTTCAAACTAATTTATTCGTAATCTATAATATTTGTTAGATACTAACTCAAATATTAAAAACAAATCCAAATATGAAATGGATTTAATATTCAATTAATACTAATTTCACCTCGCTTTATTTTAATAACAAATACCATTGAAATACACATATTTAGATGATACGGATATTTTATTATGATAAATTAATTAATATATGGAATTAAAATTGTCTAAAATATTGCAGAATTTTGTCCAGAGATATTTCTTTTTTCCGCTTTTTCTACATTATATTGGTCAAGAAAAATACATTGTTTGTAATTTTCTTCTAACAATTCTTTTATTAAGCAACAAGTAACTTTAAATATTAAGAAGTAAGTAGGATAAAAAAAAAAAGAGGGTGATAAATAGAAAACCATTTAATAAACTCTCCTCTTCCCACCTCTTCTTTCTTAACTTCCTTTTAAATTCTGGCGAAATAATCGAAGCTTATTCCAAAAGTTATTAGCCTAAATCACAAACTCTCCCTGAATATAGTCTAACTTTATTAAGAAATTATTAAACTAAATATATCAAACTTATATTTCAGATAATCTTTATTTATATTCGAACTTTGAGGTCCTTAGTTAATTTCCCCAATCATTAGTAGGAGTATAGTGTGGGGAAATGGGAGAGGGGTTGGAGGGGAATAGGAGATATAATTGAGCAATCATGTCAGACACGTCAATTTTATTGGCAAATCCTCCCTTATTCCAAAGGATGGTCCTTCAAAATCGCCCACCTGGCCTCTTTAAATCAGCGTTTACGAGGTTCCCTCACTTTCTCTTTGCTCCCTCGAAATTCGAGGCACCAACTTTACGGCTCATCAGAGACATACTTTAGTTCACCGCCTGAAACAGAGATCAGGTCTCAAAGTGAATTACAAATAGCTGATTCATCTATAAATTCGGATCTCCGAATCCTCAAAAGAATTGTAATGAGAATCTATTTTTAAAATCTAATTAAACTTCTTAATTTAAATAACTTTCAATCTGAATTATATATAGGCACATAAATTATTTTATGAATTTAAAAATTTTATAAAGAAATGTGTCTTAAAATAACTTTACTAATTGATTTATTTATTTTATTAGCAATAAACATGTCTATTTATAAATGACTATTGCACCTTTAAGAATGTATTTTAAAGTATAGGTTATTATAAATATTCCGGTTAAGAGATAAGCTTACCAAAGCCATTGACACAATTTTTAATCTTAATTCAATAATGTCCTAGACTAGGATTATTATTATCATTATTATTATTATTATTAATAAAATAATTTTTGTAAGTATATTTTATTATTATTATTATTGTATGGGAGGCTTAATTTAAAGGCATATCATATTCTAATAATAAAAAAAGATATTTAGTCTTTAGTTTACTTCTCCCCTGTCGGATTAGGGATTTTGTCGATAAATACGTAGAGCATAATTTTAATCTCCCTCTAGATTAGGAGATTAGGATCAATATAATAATAATAATAGAATGCGTCGAACCCTGCAAGAATAATTTTTAATACCATATATCTGTGCATTGGGATTGAAAGGTTTTTTCTATACTTGTCTAGCTCAAAACTATTGAATTTCAAAAAATCTCAAAATTTTTGTTTCATATTTTTGTGAAATTTTCAATAACAATTTATTAATAATAAAATTCAAGAGATTATGAAAAAGTTTTGCTTCTCGGTACCTCAAAACGTGTATTTCCGTTGACATTGATTTTTTTTTGCGATCGCAATACTTTCTCACTATATGTTTCATATAAGATAAGAGAAAGTAGAAAAGATATCAAAACATGCATACGCTGTATATATGAAATTTTTCACAAATTTAATCAACGTTCTAAAGAGTAATTAATTCATACTTATTTAAAAATTAACTTAATGTCTATTGTGATAAAAAATAATTACATGCTTCTCTTAAATAATTAAAGACCCTTCGCTTTGTTGTAGCTGAAAAGCAATTATACCAAATAAACATCATGATATTTATTTTATTTTTAGCCTACTGATAAAAAAAATATTTCATCGCAATATGTCCTGGCGATCTCGCTAAAAGTAAACTGAGAATTAGCTGCCTTATCACAAAATCATGTCAATCCATATCACAATGAGTTTTTTTATTTTATTTTTACGACAGTCAGATAGGAAGAGGGGATAAAGCGAATCATGCAATTTTATTGACTTTTTTATTGGAAACCTCCATCATTCATTAGTCCACAAACGAATTTTGGACAATTGCAAATGACAATTTGCAAAATAAAAAAAAATATTCTTCCAATCATATTCAGAAAATTATAATAATTTATTGGATTGGTATAATTGTATTTATAATCCTTATACTATAAAACGTTACAATTTTTTTTTTTTGTTTCAGGTGAGTAATCTGTCATTTTATCGAGTTTTTTTATCTGGTAAGACACCATACTTAATTATTTTTATATTGATCAAAATATTAATATCTATTTATAAAGATTAAGTAATTTAAATATATTAAAGAAAATCTAATCCAAAATATTTAATAATAAAAAATTCAGATCTGTTTGCGAAATCATGTTTTTTTAGACTTTGATTGTCAAAACATAAAACTGGACGTCATAATTATTTCAAAACCTTTGCAACCTTACCTGATAAGATGGATAGAAATTTTATATATATATACATTTATTTCCATTATTAGGATTGGTATTACTGATCATAATCTTTTACAAAATTTGCATATAACAAAAAACATGTAGAATTGAAAATAGTATACGAGTATAAGTAAAATAAAAATATAAAACACCTAAGTAAAAGAAACTTCCTAGTGTGTATATATATAAATTTTTATAAAATTACTAAAAGAATACGGAGGTAATTTATAAATATATTTCTTCGAGAGCAGAATTTGTTTATGAAATATTTATATATATATATGTTCTGGAAGGTTTCCGCGGTTGGTTGTATGTGGAATAATGTTTTCCCGGGTTGGTCCGCGT
>JAAAKE020083080.1:0-23166 GCA_010014785.2 Anisolabis maritima | reverse complement strand
CTCGGTGGCTAGATCCAATCAAACACAAATACAAATTTATAAATTACATAATACAAAACAACAAACAATTAACAAAAGAAATACAAAAAAAGAAAAAAAAAAAAAAAATTCAGAAAAAGTTCATCATACTGAAGTCTAGCGTTTTGCCGGCCAAAAATCCACAAATGAAATTACGAGTGACCCAAAAATGAAAAATTATTATTTCTCCAGCCATTATCTTATATCTAAATAATTATATATGAATAAATTTAATAATTCCGTGGCCGAGAAATTAAAGATATTGACATTTCAAATGCTGAAGTGATTTATAAAAACCTCTTTCTCCATGTTCCAAAGGGTGAAATCTAAATAAATATTCAATCCCAGGATATAAATCTATAAATCCCCACTCATAATAAAATTAAATATATTTTTGTTATGTATAAACGAATTTATTTAAAAATGTTCCTTATATACCATTATAAACTGTAATAATAAAATAGGGAAAAGCATTTTTTCAAAAGATGATATATATTTATTAATTGTATTAATTTCAATTTTTTTTTTCTCTGGTTTGGTGTCCATAAAAAATACTAGATAGACTTGTGGCGCCGTGAGCCCATAATATAAACAGACAATAACCCTTTGATTGATTCCGGCAAATGTATCCCCGGCGCTGAACGCTGATCGCTGATTCACTCGGCTCTTATATTGATTGTTCCACGTTTGTTGGTGTCTGTTTTATGATTGAAAACCCCTCCACCCTCACATATACACATAGACACATGCATTCCAAATGATAAATGCCGTGATTTATTTAATTATCTTCTGATATTGATGCGCCATGACATGTCCCCGAGTTTTATATATATATATATGTATTGAATCGGTGTTATTTTTGTCCCTTTTTAATGGTGACTCAAGGGCGCAAGACAGATCGCCATATTTATTTTAAAAAATTACCAAATGATTTTGTTGTTTTCATTCTAATGCAAAAGGATTTCTTTTTAAAAGAACCAAAAAAGAAAAAAAAAACTTTCGCTTTGATGGATCTGACATTTGGGGTGACTTTGATGGACTTCTTTGTTAGAAAACCACCTGCCTTATTCTCCGATTGACGTTATTATTAACACTTCAAAGAAAAAAAATTTATTTTATAATAATCAAGAACGAACGACAAGGTGTGAATTTTACTAAAGAAAAAATATTTAATTATTTCAAATTTTATTTTTTATCAAAACAATTTTTTTTTTTCTGCAAGAAATTTATTTTTTCATTTGTCTTTTAATTTTTCATAATATAAGGAAATTCGAGCAATTCAAATTTAAATTTTATTATTAATCGGATTTTAATTTTCAAATGATATTTATAAGCATCAAAATTAATATGAATATTTTCTATTTTCTAAATTCTTCTGAAAATGTTAAATTTTTGAAAGAATTAATGAAAATTAAGAAATAATTTGTTAATGTTCTATCTTGGTCGCAGAGGGACGAGGACACTTTAGGCATTTTTTAAACTCAATGAGAGTTAAGCTTTTCCTTCCTAATTGACATTTTTTAAATATATTTAGAAAATAATATAAATGAAAGTAAATATAAACCAATATTGCTAAAAGTTATGTTTACCCTATTAAAAAAAATTAGAGGTGTTAGTTAATAAATTTTAGAAAATTATTTTAAATATTGGTTTGAATATTCTTTGCAAAATTTTCTAATAATGATAAAAAAAAAATGAAATTTGTACAATAGAATTTAGGTTATGCTGCGTTTCATCGAATATACGTCTAAATAAACGGAAATATGGGATTCTAAATATTTTCTATAATATATAAAAAATGTCGATTTTGTTCATTAATTGATTGATTGACGTTTCTCTTTATTATTATTTTTTTTTTTTTTTTAGAGTAATGCCCATTTAAACGAATTAACAATTCTTCTTTGAGATGCTGAAAGATGGCAATCTTAGATTGATGAATGAATGAATAATGCCTTCTAAGAAAGTTAATTAATTGTTTATTTAGTCCCTTGATGAAAAAGAACTCAGGCATCCATCAAGTGAGTGGGGGGTAATGAGAGATTTCCTTCATAATAGATTGTACTCGTCTAATTGTTAACAATTTGCGTGTAGAATATATATATTTATATATATATATCGATCGGCTTTTAATTCGTCCCTACTTCCTTTTAATCGCAATAAACAACTACTTGCTATAAATTAATTCGCTTAAAATGCGAGTTTCCCCCCCCCCCCTACTCCCTTTTCTCGGGGTTGGAGGAAATGGCAACTCTTCTTCTACAAACTATTGGCTTTAATTAAACACGGCTGCCAATAGAGGCTAATGGAATTTCAATCTGCATTTCAAGTCAACTGAAAAGTTTCGCGTCTGTCTGTCTATTCTTGCTAAACGACGACGACCAACCGAGGACGACGACGACGACGACAACGATGTCGACGTCGACATCGACGACGTCAACCAAATAACCGACAGAGCTATCATAACTCTCTCTCAAAATTAAATTGCTCGCCAAAGTTCTCCCTTGTGGGTAATTCCAGGGGACGATCAATTGACGGTCACGTCGGATAATCTGTTACGTTTTTTTTCCAAGATTAAAGCTGTGTTGGTAATATCCATCTGGTACCAAAATGTTATTAAATCTCAAAAAAAGAAAAAAAAAGGAATTGTTTCTTCAAAATTAATCAAATTAAGAATTATTTGAATCAGCGAATGTAATAACAAAGGAGGTCACGTGAGATGTGAATTTATACCCCTCATTACTGAAAAATAAAATTCAAGAAAATTGATTTATATACATTGGTAATGCATTTTCAAAAGTAAAAATCTCTCTGATATTTACTTAGGATTTTAAACTAAAGATTTTTTGGACTAATACAATCTGTGGTACGTGTGTCAAGCAACCGGTACGTAACAAGTGAATAAAGTAATAAAAAAAATATATTATGTATATGTTCTTTTTTCAAACTGGTACCCAATCCTCATTACTGGTACTTGATGCCAAAAAAGTTTGGAATCACTGGTCTAATAATAATAAATTAGGTCATTCCGCGAATTTTCAAAATAAATGATGTTAGGTAATTATTAGAAGCCAAATCACGTATATACGTAGGTATGAATTTCTGAGCCTTCTCTTATAGTTTATTATTACAATTGAGTGGATTAAACCCACTACGAAATTAAAATCAGATAGACTTTCTCTCACTTAAATTTTAGATGTATATTAGAAGAAAGCCAAATTCAATTCTCTTGGTTTAGAAATAAAATTAGAGCAAGCATTAAGTTTGCACCTTCATTTTTCAATCGTTTGTGGGATCACTGAGCCATTCAATTAATTATAATATTATTACTTTCTCTATTTCCCTGAATTAATATTTTTTTTTTATATGAAAGGCTATTTAGATAATGACAATTGGGATTAAGAAATTAGAATATAAATCTTAATACTTTTTAATCAAAAAATATAAAAAAATTTTCTCGCGATTCCTTGGTAGTTGGAAATTAAAAGAAATTTGAGTTAAAAGCATTTTATTTCTAAAAAAAAAAAAAAAAAAAAACAGTTCATTTCAAGCCACAACAAAAATTGAAAATTCTACACTTTTATGTTTAAATTATAATAATCATTAAATTATGTTGAAATAAAGAACTTACTTTATTTACTTAGGAAATAATAATTAATACTTTTGGAATCCACAGCCGAAATTAGAAAAATCTTTCTTCCCCTTCAACCGATTTTAAGTTTGTATTTTTAGAAATCCATTAAATCAGTAACACGTCAATGAATGAACCAAAAAAAGGGCGAATTGTTTTTTTTTTTTTTAAGTTTTAAACAACTTAATTAAGTTATTGTTTCACTGATTTATAATCTTCTTGAAATTTAAGGCGTTACAAAAAAAAAAAAAAAGAATTCAGTCACAACAACTAATATTTATTTTCATATCCACAAAAACAAACAAACAAACAATGTTCTCTAATTTCGCCACATGTGGGAAATGGCATTTAGCGTTGAATCCAACTTTTACTTTTTTTTTTAAGTGATTTTGGAAGTTCTTTCTTTAGTGAGACCATTCAATTTCATTTGAGGGAAATAACACAAAATTAAAACAAAGTTTTAATATTATACGACAAAACAACAACAACGACAACAAAAAGAAAAATAAATTTTATTTAATTCATCTTGTTTTAATTTATTTCTGTATTATTAAATATTTATAATGAATGCATTTAGAAGTTCTTTGACAAGTGAGTTGAAAGGAATAATAAATCTATTTTGTTAATTAGTTATTTATTTATAGTTTCTTATTAAAGTTTTTATGGATGGATTCGAATAATAATAAAAATTAAAAAGTATTTTAATAAAATATTTTTTCAATCAATAAAAAATTCCATTGGCGAAGGTATTCTAATAATATTTTATATTTATTCATTCACTTTTCTTCGAATTCGTTAAAGAAATGCTTCATTCTTTTTTGAGTTTTATGCTAAGCGACACACAAAAAGAATTTTGTAGTGTTTAATATATTCATTAAATGAGCCTAAATTCTAGCTAATCAAGAGTTAAAGAAGGTCAAGAAGTCTTTACGCTGATTGGCTGCCTTCACAACGTCAAAAAACCGGTCTTTTTCAAATTATTTGTATTTGTATTTTTTTTTTTACTTTTTTCGACTTTTAAATTTATCCTGCCATTCTTAAATCTTTATGCTTCAAATTTAGTTAATATAACTTAACATTATTTTAATAATAAAAAGAATTAAAATGTATTAATATGCCTTCGGCAGTGAATGAATAAATCCTGGCCCAGACTAAAATACATACAAAAAAGGACAAAACTTTTTTTGGACAAACACAGACACTCCCACAAATACATGCAGACGCGAAATCGAAATGAAAATAAAGTTCTAATCAATAAATTATTTTTGGTTTTTGTCGTCATCATCAATATCAATTTTTTTGAGGTAATATCAATCAATTAGAATTTAAACAATATTTATGATTGATTTAAGTAAAAGGCATTTGGGGTCATATATTTTGCAAATTTCCCTTTTTATATGTACGGTAATATATAAATGAAAAAATATAGTGTTTTTTTTTTTTTTTTTTTTTTTTTTGAATGGTCTGTGACGTCTTTTAAAAGTTTTTATCAGTAAATAAGACATAGAAGAAGAAGAAGAAGCAGAAGGGAATCTGGTCCAGAGAGAAGAAGAAAGAAGAGGAGGAGGCTGGCAGGCAGCTCACATACGTTTCGGTCCCGGAGGGGCTCAGCCCTCGGGTCCATCCATCACGTGGACATGGCACCATCACACAGCATCGCTCACAAGTCATCCCCCATCCCTTGGCCAACCCAAACCTCTCTTCTCTCTCTCCTCCAGTCCTCGAAAAACAACGCCAACCGAGAAAAAATTTATCTCATATCTGACTGACTGCTTTGAGAGACAGTTCATCAAACAACAAGTCAAAAACTTTCAACTTTATTACCAATCATCTTTTTTTGTCTGCGTGTCCTTTGGCATCAATAATAGCCGCGACTAGAATTTGAGAGAATTCATCCCTTTCTAAGACCTTTTTTTATCTTAACAAAAGTAAAAAAAAAAATACGCTAATGAAGAAATGATAAATAGATAATAAATTTTTTCTCATTTATAATAATTAGATGGGTATGCGATGTAATAAATAATAAATACTTATATACTAGGCTTTGAATAAAAGGATCGCTGATCTTTTTAGACCTCAAGGACAACCATAAAAATTTTAACCGAGATAGTATAATAATGTTTCCAAATCACTAATATCCAAAAATATCCTCAAATGGAGTCCGAGACAAGGAAAAAAAAGACAAAATATCTGTTAAGGTTTGACGAAAATTTTTTTGTTTGCTAAAAAAAGAAAATGTTACATTAAGAGTAATTAATGTTTTATGATTTCTGATTTATAATATAAAAGACAAATTATATTTAAAAAAAAAAAACTAAATTAGATTTAATAAAAAATAGTACAAAAAATTAAATATTACATGGAACCATGTAAAATTTCATAGTAATAAGGAAAAATAGTGAGGCAACTTTGAAAGGAATATTTAAAAATGTGTATTTTTTTTATATAAAAAGGAGACTTAGCAAATGTGAAATTTGAAAAATTGCTATTGAAGAGTTTTTTGTTTAGGAACTTATAATTTATTTTAAAGCAACCACTAAAAAGGACAAACTGTTCTAGGATTTTTTTAAATTCATTCGCATCAATAATTTTTTAATAATACAAAGGCTCAGTCTGTTTTAACATTTTTTTCTCTAAAGCGGCGTATTTTTAAGGGCTCTTGCACACAATGAACTACTTTTGTTTAAAATACAAACAAAAAATAAATCAAATTTTAATATTTCAGAAATTATTATTAGATTATCTAAGCAGAATATTTCTAACCCGAGATTCTAACGGAACTCTTGCGTGTATATGTAACTGTAGACACGACTGCCCCGGAATGACAAATCAAAATCTTATATATGAGCATTTAATCAAGACTCAAGAGAAAAATCAACCTGTGGCCCAACCGAAATGGTACTTCATTTAGAGTTAAAACATTAAAAATCAAAATGTCACTTAAAGTATTCACTTATCTAAACAATACTCATACAAAATTGTTCTATTCGTCATTTTGAACAACTTTTGTTTTGTATCTTTTACTCTTTAAGGTCTCATAATTAGGGCTGGCTCAATTACTCATGTATTTATAAATAAATTATATAAAATTAATAAAAATAAAGAAATGATTTATAAATAAAGGATTTTTTGGCATTAATCGAGGTTTATTTTGGTAATTCATAATACAAAAAAATAATATTAATATACAATAATACAACGTTTCGGTTATATTTTTACAGCCGTCATCAGGTAGATGCAAAACCTACTTATATGTTTAAACGTGAAAGTGAAAACATTTACCTGAGGAAGGCAGAAATAGAAGCCTAAACGTTGATTGATTGTATTTTAATATTATTTTTTGCATTATTAATTATTAAAATAAACCACAAATAATGCCAAAATGTCTTTTATTTATAATAGCAATAATCTATAAAGTCTAAATTACCACATCAAAGTAAAAAGTTATAATTTTTTTAAGATAATTTATTAATTATGTGTTAGAAGAAAGAATTAAAAAATAATTTTATAATCAATAGTGTATTTGATTTTAAGTATAAAAATATAGGATGGTATTTTTTGACATTTTATTGATTTCAATTTATAATATTGTGTGGGATTTTAATGGCGTCATATTTTTCCATTTCTGTTTATTTAAGTGAAATCGACTCCACCTTTAATTTATTTTTTAATGTGAGTGGGTGAAATACACAGTTCTTTAAAATCTTTTTAAAAAGCTATTAATCATTGAAAAAAAAATTCTAATTTTTTTCATCAAAAATACAATCATATTAGTTCTTGGGAAAAAGAAACAAAATTTTCATTATCTTATTAATATTGAAAATGAAGACGCTTTTAATAGGTCAGCAAACGCGTTAAAGGTAATTAATTTTTTGAAGACTTCATAGAACTGGAAAGAAATGCTGAGTTAAAGGAGAAGTATGAAATACGCCTGGGGAGGGGGGGGGGGGGGCCTAGGAAGAAAAAATACAATAGAAGAGATAAAATTATTTAGTAATTGTACCCAGAGGATGGATACCAAAACTTTGTATTTTGTTCAAATTGTTAATTTTGTTCTGCATCATTAATTAATTATGATATTAATAATAATAAAAAATTTCTTAATTGTGATTAAATATTATAATCGTGATATTTTATGAATAGCTTATATATTTATTAACAAATGCATTTTAACTTTTTCTACTATCTTATATTTAATTTGATATTTTTACTTTTTACTTTCTCTTACCTATCTAGAATAATATAGAGATTAGAGGAAGTCAAAAAAACTCAATGGAAATACACGTTTTGAAGTCGCCTTAGTCTTAAAAAGTGGGTCTAGCAAAATAGTCTCTGTCAGTTTGCTTGTTTTCTGTGTGTTAACAAATTAACTCCAAAAGTTCTCGACCCTCAAAGTGGATATTTAAACTAGGTACACACACGGAGGTTTTGAATAAAATCGGACAAACAGTACTAATACTTTACTGATTAATTAGTATTATTACTTTATTTATGTAATTATTTTAGTTTTTTTTTCTCTTAAATCGACTCTAACGATTTGAACAAAATTCATATATCAACTATTTTTTAAATCATCCAGCCCAAAATTGTGTGAAGCCCTCGTTCATTTTTAGATTTGCTCCTAACTGATTTTGAAATTGGCTGTATATATAATAAATTAGAATTGGTTTAAGATATATTAATCATTTTCCAGTTCAAAATAGATTTTAAGAATCCATAGAAAAGGTTGCCATGGAATTAAAATATAAATATTTTTCAAATCTTTTTTTGAGCCCCCTTCCGTGGCCGAGAGATTAAAATTATTGACATTATTAAAAATTAATTTAAACCAATTGGTTAAATAAATTCAAAGACATTACTTTCTATTGTCTAAGTTGTTGTGTGATATGAGGTTCGTCACACCAGATTTTTTTCTAGAAAGTCGCCCTGTCCCCCATTCCGGCGGTCCTATTTATTTGAATAAGGGTTTTAGAGAAAGATAAGCCTGATGGTATTATTACGGCGAGGCTTTTATACAATGGTAACATTTTTTCCATGTCGATGTCAATTGGAAAAAAAAAGTTCAAAATCCACTTGTCAGTTGTTGGAAAACGAGTGAAACAATCAGCGGGTGTTGAACGAGGACGACAGACAGACAGTCCTATCTGTCAAAGGCTAATTCCTGGCTGGGTCACCCCTCCAATTGGTGTTTAATAATAATTCTCGGGGACAATGCTCCTTAACAGATGTTCTCCTACTTCTCTTCCTATTCTTCTCTAAGGTGTCTGTCTATCAATCAAAAATAAACAAAAAGAAGAAGAGGAAGGGAGAAAGGCGAACAATATTTTTGAAATATCCTATAAATCAATTTTCTCAAATTAATTAATTTCACTTTTCGGTTCGTAAATAAACAGAAAAAAAAAACTTTTTAATTAATTAATGCCACGTTTGTTTGTTATCATAGGTTTGTTTTTTGTTTTTGTTTGACAAAAACATTTTTCTTAAATTTCAACTGATTAAAAATAACGGAATTTTGTTTTAATTCTAAAAAAAAAATCCTATAAAATTATTAATAATTAATTTAAAAAAAAAAGATAGAGTAGTTAGTGCTTGGTGACCTCCTGGACCAGGATCTCCTGCCTTTCCTGGGCTTATGGCGTGCAACTCTTAAGCCAGAACCCAAATCACATTTAAGACGTATAATTAAGGAGGTCTTAATAATTCTGGGGATTATTTTTTTGCTTTTTCAAAGACATATCTAGCTGGCCCGTCGAGAGGGTGGTCAAGTGAGATCTTGACTTTAGGGCTTTTGAGGTATTGGCTGGATAATCGTTGAAATAAATTTTTATAGTTAAGCAAAATTATAATAATATTAATATATATGATAAATTTGTTATTTCAGTTTTATCATTATAATTATCATCACACTTAATCACTATTCTAGTACAATTTTTAAAATATTTTTTTTTTAATCACAAATCTTAATATCAAATCTTTATTCGCAAAGTAGCACTAAGAATTGATTTTTTTAATTGAATTCATTTTAATCGGGAATGGTTTTATTTATTCTTTCATTATCTTTTCCATTACATTTTGATTATTTACTGAGATGTTCTGTTTAATGCCCTTCATTTGCCGTGATTTATTTCATTATAGCTGATATGTCAAGTTTATTTGAATCTCTGACTTTTGTTTGCAATTAGGCCTATTGGTTCAGTCTAAATGAGAGCCCCGGCCATTATGTTGGCCCATTAGACGGAATTCTATTCTCCCTCGAAAGCCAATCATCACAATAACATTAAACTAAAATCCCTCCCGACCCGCATCAGAGATGCTCCACAGATATATTTATGATTATTGTCTGTCCCTAGCACCGCCATAAAAGCTCGTTTATAAAACTAGAATTTGCACGAGACGAGACGACTTCCTAATCATCTGAAATTTAACAATTAGACAATAATAAGATAAGGGAGAATTTTTTTTTTATCTTTTTCTCTATTATTGATGAATATATTTTGACAGTTCTTACATAAAAATCATAAAACTACCCAACAAAAGGGAAATATTAAAAATGACATTTAGGTTTTTGAGTAAGATAAATTGAGTATAACAATAATGAGGATTCGTTCCTGTAAAGTCTGAAGTGGGCATCAATAATTTGATAAAATCTAAGCTGGGAGAGAATTAATCGATTAATTTGATAGAAATGTTTGATAAAAAAATAAACCAATTAAAAGATCAATCGGGTAAAAAATTAAGATTTTTTTTTTTTAAAGTAAACATTTCCATAATGTGTCAAGCAAAACGAAAAAAGAAAGTTGAACAAAAAAATTTGAATTTTCTTCATCAGTTAATTTTTACCGGTAATAATTTTGAAAAATAGGATATTAACAGGTTAAAAAATATTTCGAGCAAAAAAAAAATAAAGTTCAAATGAAAGAAAAATAAGAGCTAATAAAAAAAAAAAAAAAAAACAATTTTTTAAATCGCTTAATAAAATCAAAAATATTCGATATCAACCTATTAAAAATTTCTTTTCATATCTGGGCCTGGACAGAGTGAAGACGAACAGCCACCAAGATCATTCTTGTTAAGCAATATTGAACCTCGGGACAAGAGAGTAGTAGAACGTAGGGCGATATGCATCGATAAAGTGATTTTTCTCATAAATATTTAATATATTTAAAGTCAGCCTCAGTAGCCGAAATCAACCAAAAATCCAAAAAAAAGTGTATTTAATTTTTAATTTATCACCTTTTATTATTTATCAAATTAAAATTTTTTATTTAAAAAAAATTACATTTTAAACAGTATATATTATAAAAACTTTGGAAAATAAAAAAATAAAGGTTTTTAATTCTAATTGAATTGAATTTTTAATATTGAATAAATAAGAGTGAATTTTATTGAATAAAGTGGAAGTAGATAAGATGAGAGAGTAAATTTTTTGCCTGTTGATTGCCTTTCCCCTATTGTTGGGTATATATGCTGGCTGCCCTAACATGATACGTGGTTTCCCTATCCGCAAAAAAAACACACCACCACCACAAAACAACTCAATTTATATGACAACAAACGGGAAACATTAAAAATGGCATTTGGGATTTTTGAGTAAGATAAATTAAAAAAAAAAAAAAAAATTCATTATGAGGTGGCCCCGAAGTAAGGAAGGATCCATCAATATCGGGGGTCTGACGTGGCCATCAATAAGCCGATGTGCCTCTGCGATGTGGGAACGCCCTGGCTTTGAGGGGTGACGTGACCCCCACCCTTGTCTGCCTGGAGAAGGGGCGACGGAGGGGAAAAAAGATAACAATAGGCCCGAGTTGTACATCATCCATCTTGGTGCAGTGTGTCAGTACGCGCTTGCCATCCGAGAGGTGCACTTCTCTCTCTCTCTTCGATATATAATATTTGTGCGTGTGAAAAATCGCTTATATAACAACAAACGTGTTTGTGTATGTGTCTCTATGTGTGTGTTTACATTACATATGTATAACTTTTCAAGGTATGTATTTGTATTTGTATTTTTTATTTTGGACAACTTATAAATGGTTTTCGCTCCTATACAAATCAACAAGTTTCAACTTCTAATCGATATATTATTCATAGAATAATAGATAATAATAAATGTGTGTGGCAAGTCAATCGCCAACTTAGATTACTTTCCTCTCCTCTCCTCTCTCTCTCTCTTATTCGCTATTAACTGGAGATCAAAGACTTGTCAAATGGCCTCCCGTGACGTCATCGTCGTGGCAGGTGGTCAGGAAGTCACGTGGCCAGGGCGCCACCCAACAACCACCCACTCTCTGCATACTAAGTGCCAATGGCAGATTCACTCCACTTCGTACTCACATATTTTTTATTTATCTAGGGTTAATAAATTCCAAGATTATTTGTATATATATATATACAAACCGGCATAGGAGATTTTGTTTGTAATTTTTTAAATTTAAAACCTTATTTCAAAAAACCTTTTTAGGTGTCTTCAGCCTCACTTTTAAAAGTAAACAATACCGTTCTTCTAAACAACGAGAGCCGGATGCGTTAATATATATTAGGTCGCCTTGAAGAAAATTTAAAATATTTTTTAGCTTAAAAAAATTCAATTTTTATTAATTAGTATCGTATGCACCTTCCTTTAAATTTATTTTATCATCCATTGACCTTAATCAGAAATGTAAATATATATACAATTATTTCGACTGATAGGGCTTTGCTTGAAATAGTTGGTGGTATTCAAACAACGCCCCTGCGAACCCCAGTCAAATTTTCGTTTAAAATTTTTGCGAGAAGGGTTTGTGTATGGCTGGGCATAATTTACCCCCTCGGGACTCCATCCTCGATATTGCGCTTTCGCGACGGACCTCCTACCTTTACACCAGGATGTACGGCCCAACCAAGAATTATAGTTTTTGTTGCTGAAACTCCAATTTATTGATGGCTAATATCTTTTTTAAAAATATTAAAGTAATTGAGGCTATTAACGGCCAAATAGTTTGGAGTAATATTCATTTCTCCAGAATTTGATTAGCTAAAGAAAATACAAAAACAAAATTGTTTTCCTTCAACGAAAAATTATTTTTCTTATATCATTACATTTATTTTAATTGAGGATATATAATTTAATATTATAAATACGATAAAATTCGAGTCTGTTAATCTGCCCGCATTTAAATCCCGTCCAGAGATAAAGTGTGCGGGCTGCTCAACTTTATAATAGGCATGACTGTATATGGAGAGATGTTTTATATCTGCTTATTTTTTTTATTTAAGTGTTGAAAATTGAAACGGACAAATGAATATAATGGATCTACAATTTCTATTAAAATAACCAATTCAGCCATTATTTGTGAAACGAATAATACTTATAGAAAAAATGTAGATTGATTCATCTCCCTAAATCCGCCATTACTAAGTGCCTTCTGTTTTGAGAATAGATAGCTCTCCCTTTTTGTCTGTAACTCCCCGTCCCTTCTTATTATTCTTTTCCCTCTTCTCTCCAGCATCCTCATTAACAGATGCACCTTGGATGATGATGATCATCATCATCATCATCCCCTCCCCCTCCCTCTTCCATCCCTCATCTCGCTTAATGACGCGTATTTAAATGAATGTCAATCCGTCCGCCTGATTGATGAAAAAGCGACGCTATTTTATTTTTTTTTCTACGTTGACAAATGACGTATCAATCAATACTTCATTACAATACTGAATTAGCCTGTTGTGTTTATTCATATGATTTAATTTGACTTTAATTTATAAATTTATTTTTGGCTTTATCACACATCCCCCGAACCCTCAATTTAAAATATATAATGGCTATAAGCTTTTTACTAATCCATTATATTTTATTTCTAACCGTTATATTCGGGAGCTATAATAATTCTCACCTAAGCTCACCATTATCAGAAACATAAAATATAATCACCGGTCATATCTTAGAGATATATTAATTTCGTGTGGTAATCTCTTTCCTATCATTTAGAGAGAGAATAAAACTCCCCGTTTTAAGGGTTGCCTCTCTGATATTAATATGGTCAAACTCAGTCATTTCGGAGTGTGGAGGGGGGTCCATCGATTTATATATGTGTAGACACGCACGCCTCTCCTCCTCCTCATCCTAGTGATAAGATAAATCTGCTAATGCTGCAGGTTAATAAACCGCCCCGAATCTCTTGGGGTAACGCGGTTGGTATGCGAAACGCCCGCCTTGATTATCCCCGGAGCCCATCCAAGCTCAATCCCGTTGATGGCGTCATCCAATTTGATGATGGTGGTGGTAGGCCTTTAACTTAGACGCCAGAGACGTTAACGTTAAGGTGCCTCCACCACCACCCCACACACTTGCGAGAAATCTTATTTTCTCATCAATGCTGGCCACATCGACTCGCTAATCGAAAGAGGCCCTAAGCTAGTCAGCAGTTCTAAACGGCTAATGAAGTTTGCCTCTGCGGAATGAGAAGCACCACACACATACACACACACTCACAGCGTTGGTCGAAGTCTCCTTCTTACCCCCAAGGGGCAGATGTGTGTGCCGGAAATTACGACTTTGGCGTCGGATAGGACCATTAGAAAACCAACCGTATTAATTCCAAGCCGATATTTCGCAATACGTTTTAAATTTAAGATTCCGTTGCGCGTAAAACTTGACAGACAGTTGAGTGACATGAGACAGACAGACAGCTTGACAGGCGCCCGGTCTCTCGCCTTAAACATTCCGGAACGAAATTGAAAAAAAAAGAAGCAAAAAAAAAAAAAAAAAAAAAGGATCGAATATATTATCCGTTTAACAAATGGGGAAAAAGAGTTTATTAATTTTTTACTTGCAACTAAATAGTTTTAAGGGCTATCACTGTAGAGAGTATGTTTCAATTGATGAAGGCTGTTCGTCTGCCCGAAGAGTTTGAGTGACAAATGACCTTTGAACAGGGGTTGAATGTTGGAACTCGGTGTTGGTTCTGTGTGTGTGTGTGTGTGTGTGTATGTTCGCAGAGAAAAGGGTTTTAGGCTGGCCGGCAAACAGATCTAATGATCTAGTTAAACGCGACAGGCTGTCAATTAATTTGCCACACACATACACACACACGTACCCTTCGGGTAGGGCTCGTCAAGGGCGGGTGACATTTTCCACATACAGTCCACTCTCTCTCTCTCTCTATCCAAGCTACTACACACCATCCACCCCGAGGCCTAATCGTCGTTATCACTTTTAATTCGGTCCCACGCGGCTTTTTAGCGTCGACAAACACTACAACCAGCGCAGTGTGTGTGATTTTATTTGCGGCATTGCTTTTTAAAATATTTACCAGACCAGCCCGGCTGCTGTCACGAATCGCTCTATAGAGTGTAACGAGCCGATTCAACACCAATTGCACACGTAACCAACCTAAATTTTTTTTTGAACATCTATTCTAGCAAACATTCTTCGTTAAAAATTTATATTTTAATTAATCCAATAAATTACTTGGGTTTCTAAATGTTAAATCTCCATAATAAACTTTTATATTTTGCGTATATCTTTTAAATAAAATTATCTAGAAATAAAAATAAAAATTATAGAACTTTGGGCTGAGAGATTTTTTGAGAACGAAAGGCCTAACAACTCTCATTGCACTTCCGGTGCTTTATGATATTCGTATGCCAATGTAATTAAGTTGTATCTTAATCTTGATCGGAAAAGATCGATTTTAAAAAAAATTATAGAAATGATATTGAGAGATATTTAGTATAATAATAATAATAATTAATATAAAAACAAAATTTGTTTAAAAATGTTTAATGACCTGATATTCCTGAAAAAGGCTTAGGGTGAAGGAAACATCTCCCTTATCAACGCCAATGTCCAAAAATCTTTTCTATTATCAATAAATTTTTTTTATTAATAAAATTTTGGAATTTTTAAATTAAAAAATTTTTCCCCTGAAGAAGTAACAAGTACTTTCCCAAATTCACCATCTTCTCTAATAATTTAACTTTACCCGGTTCACTTTCCAGCTAATCCAATTAAAATTTATTTAAATCATATTGAATTCCGATTAATATAATATAAACATAGTAGTCGTCTCTCTTCCGTTATATGTATAGAATAATTGATACCAAATGGTTAGAGAACAACTTTTTTGGGCATTAATATTGTGTATTAAATACAATTTTATTTCTATAGAGCCATCAATTTAGAGAATTTTTATTCTATTAATATATGAATTCTGAATTTTTAGCAAATGTTCAAATCATCAGTGGGTCAAGAGGTTAAAAATCTTCATGAAAAATATTAACCTCTTTTATAAGTTAATTTAAATATCAATATAAACTTCCATCAGATTTATTTAAGTAGTCAATTAATCATTGTTTATTAGCATTTCGAAAACTAGAGGCCTCTATAGTTATATTATTTATATGTAAAAAAAAATTATAATAAGTTTAGTTATATACAGGTATTATATGAAGAAAAACATATAAATAAATCTTTACTCACCGTTTATTAACAACAACAACAACAACAAATAGTTTATTGCGACAAGTTCATTTTCAATGTTTATTGCATATAACTTGTATTTAACTAACCAAGCTGTCCGTTAAATCGAGGAGTAGTTTCTATTGACATTTCTCTCCTCTCGATAGATAGTTGGAAAATACCTTGCTTGCTTGAGCGAGAGAGAGATTAATTTAGAGATGGTATGATCACGATCGTGATGGTTTTATGAGAGGGTGGATGCGTTTATAGCCGGATGAAGGAGAAGGAGGCTGGAGCTGGAACTGAGCTGGAGAACTGATCAGGATTCCCGACGTGTCCCGGTCGACGCCTGTAATTCAAACGCAACATCTCCCTGAAGATCGCCAATTCCCTATCCTCTCTCTCTCTCTCTCTCTCTCCATTTATTCCTCCTCTTCTTCATCTTCATTTTTGGTTTTGGATTGGCTAAAACAATAATTTTCACTTAATGAATGATACCCTTAAAACATATTTGTTTCATTTTTTTTGTCTTAAAGAAAATTTATTTGGTTTTTTTTTTTTTTGGAAATTTTATTTGTCGCATATTTTGAAAATAAGATTTACTTAAAAATATTTAATTATCAAACCATTTCAAAAATAATTTTTTCCTATAATTATTAAAACATTCAAATATTTCTATTATGGAAAACTATTAAATAAATTGTTCTAATTTATTATTATTATTAGTATTAAGAACAAAAGTTTGCCAGATAGGTTTTTGCGCCCCACCAACCCTCCAGCCATCTATCGGCAACTCTTGAAACTAATTCAATTACCATCCCTTCGAATCTTCTAAAATTGTTATCCTATCCCCAATCATTAAGGAGAGCGGGAAATGAATTATAGTAAATATATATATAATAAATAGAGCAATAAAAGTTATTTTTAAGTTTAAGAACTAAATACCAAAAATAAATATCAAAGATCTTTATAACCTAGTAGCCTTCTAGTAAAAATAAAGTATTCCTCTTTATTCTATTAAAATCGTTTTTTTTTTTTTTTTTTTTAGTATCAATTCCGGCTTTGACTCATAAATATTATTTTTAAAATTCATTTACCGATAGCATTTTACTCGTTAATATCTCTCTCTTAACAATAAGAAACATCCCTTAAAAAGAAAAAAAATAATAGAATTTATCATTAAAAAGATTTGAACTTAGGATTTTCACACGAAAATAGAATAAATTTTTTATAAAATTTTCGTTTAGCCCCGTAAAATAATTTTAATTATATAAAAATTATATTAAAAAAGAACATAAAAATTTTAATTATTTTATATAGTCGCAATATTAAACAATGACAACACTGATACCCCAATCCCAGCAGAAAAAAGACGTCTGCCCCTTCTAAGTATTCAAGCCTTGAAGCGCCCTGACATTCGAGTGGGCGACTCTTTGCTTCCTTCTCTATTAATCCATAGATTAATATAATTATTTTAGAAGATGATATGATCATATTTGTTTATTTTATCTTATAGCTAAGCCATGTAAATATGAAATTAAGATTTTATAACTGTTGATGATAGAAATAATAGATATATAAATTATATTCAAGGATAAAGAGAAAGATAAGAATAAAAAATTCAATCTCATCTCAACATTTTTAAGAAAATTTTGAATTAATTGAACTAATATTTTAAAATAATCTCAAGTTCAGAAACTAGAACTTATCTAATTTTATTAGGAAAAATTCTGGTAAATTAATTAACAAAAGAGAGAGAGAGTGAGTAAGTGAATTGGTGCAGCCCTAGCTATGCTAAAGAGCAAGCAAGGCGATACTTTGCCGGCATTTCTCCCACTCTCTTTCCAACGAAACCAACCCCCTAGTATCATCATCCTCGTTGCTTCTGTTATCTCTCGTGCACCATCTTAATTATGATTGGCCTCTGAGAGAGAGAGAGAGTTGGAATGACTCGAGATTAGAGTGTGGCGGAGCAATTGAGCCTCCGACAAGAGAGAAAGAGAGAGAGAGAGAGAGAAAGATAAGGGAGCTGGAGAGCTGAGTTCGAACCCCGGACAACGATGCCTGATGCATATATTGCTTGCTCTTTAACTTTACAAGAATACTTTAGACATTAAGCTCATTCATTCAGAAAACTTTTTTTCTTTGATAAGTGATTTTTTTTTATTATTTAAATAAAAAATATATTAATAATGATTAAACAAGCAACAAAAAGTATAATCACCTAAATTATGATTAATAATAAATTTTTTAAATAAGAGATATTGGAGGTTGAGTTTTTATTTAGATATGCACAACGCAACCCGATCTACACCCATGTCGCGTTGGTCCTCTACTCAATATCTAACATTTTTTTCTATATTCTTGCTCAAAAGAAATGGAGGTAATTTTTTATTTATTCTGATTTATTCTTGAACTCACAATTCAAAAGCAATTACTTTATTCTCCCTTCTCTTATTCCTACTAATTAAATGATTCTATCTCCTTGATTATGGGGAGACTAGGCTCACAATTTTCAAACACAAAAACTATTTATAGATTGATTATTCCTCCATACAAGTGTAATAATAGAGTCGAATTGTTATATTTTTTAACTTTAATATTAATATAATTAAATAAATTTTTATTTGAATTTTTATATTTACGTATATTTACTTAGAAATTCAAAAATAATTGAGATTTTTTTTAAAATTTATTCTTCTCTATTGTTCCATGACAACTTCAACTATGAACTTGAGGTTAGTTTCTTAATCATTTAATTCTTAATCAATTGGCTTTCAATTGAGATATTAATAAATATGAGAAATATAGTTATCCATAAATAGGCTTATATGTTTAAAATTTTCAAATGTCTAAATGGTCTCAGCTGCCAAAAAGATTTGTTTAGAGAGATTAAGCTATCTTAAGTCTATAGCCTTTGATACTTGATTATTTGAAATTATATTATAATAATATAATGTTGTAAAGTCTAGAGGCCAAAGAAGCCAAAAAGACTTTAAATAAATAAATAAAGATCTCTTATATAATTAAGTTGTGTTTAATAATTAATAAACATAATTAAAATTTGTAGGATAGACATATATTTTTGACTTGAAATAAGAAAAACCAAAATTATTTTTGTTTTTTTTTTTCATTTTGAGGGAAAAGCCTTAAATTAAAAAAACTTCAAATCTTAAAAGATCATTTTCCGATTATTTATTCCTAGAGCATCGTGCACTGTGGGCACACACCATATCCAATGATCAGTATCGGTATCTGGCTCAATTTCCTGAGCACATTTTGGGCGTGAGACTCCTCTACTCCCTCTCTCTCTCCATCCTCCATCATCATATATGAATTAAGGCTCAAAAAATTTTATTTCTTTTAGTAACAATTTTGCGGAGATAAAATTAAGGAAGATAAACTGACCCATTAAAGTTAATTAATAGAAATTAATTTATTTATATATATAATAAATATCATTGGTCACAAACGACATTTTGTTTGATTAAGGAAAGAAAAGGTGGAGGGGTAAGAGGAAAAAAGAGCAGGTAGCAGAGCCAGGGAGAGAGAGAGAGAGGGGTGCGGTCCCCATCGGGCGTTTGTCTCCTGGACCAAAAGAGCCAGAGGTGACCATTAGCCGAGTCACGGCTCGTAAATCAAACGCGAGTCAATCATTACTTATCCGTGACAATTACATCGAATGTTATCGTCCAACTCCAACCTGATGACTCGGGATAAATCTCTCTCTCTCTCCTCTTTTAATGTTTATTCCTCCTCTTCGATGAATAAATCAAAAGATTATCGTTATATATTTATAAATGTCAAATGGGGCTAGATAGAGTGTTGAAAAAATCTTTTAAAAAATATTATCAGATATTAAAATACTTTTGGAAGAGGGAGCAGGAGTTCTTTATCTTTATCACTTATTTTATTTTTGTTTTATAAATTGACGTGATTTTGATGTGCATGGATTTTTTTTTTTTTTTTTGATTAATTCAAGACTCTCAGGGAAGAGGAAAATAATAAATAATTCCAACCATATTTATTAATCACTTTCCTTTACATTTATTTTTTTTAAAAGAAGTCAAAATTTTAAATTTTACTTTGAATTTCTAAACTCTGGCTAGTGGTGTAAATTAAAAAAAATTTTCTGAGAAAGAGAGTCAAAAATTATATAGTCTATATATACAGTGTATAGGGCTATATAAATTAAATAGGGAAAGAGAGATATTCTAGTATTTAATTTTTTTTTATTAAAACAAAATAAGTGTATAAGAATAATTAAAATTCCTAATTTATAAAGTATAACCAAACCAAAGAACGAGGACTAAAGCCCCCTCCCTACCGATTCGGACTCCTCAGAGAGCTTTCCCTCACTCTAACAACAGTCTTCTTTCTAAGTGTTTGAAGAGCTGTCTTGGTTACGTTATGGTGAGGGTATTTATATTATATTTGAAATAAAAATTTAATCATAATGTCCATAATAACCGTCTCTCAAGAAATTTGTCAATCGCTATCTTTTGTTTCATATTAATCGATAATTAGAAGAGGGGGCTAAATAAATTTCATAATTGTTATTAACACATTATAAAATTTGAGGATTTTGTTTTTCTCCTAATTAATCATTAAGTTGAAACAATCGTGTTTCTCTATTTACAATCGAGATGGACAATAAATATTAAATAATCTAATATTTAATGATAGATAAATAGTAATTAAGGGATAAATAGAAAAGGATGAAAAATATTTTTTTCACAGTTCTATTTTCTTTATTATTTTCACTTTACTTGATTTTTTTAATTTCTTTAAACATCTGAATATTTTTAAGTTTTTATATAAAATTTTCAAATGTAACTTTGAAATAATTGGGGTTCATCTTCATTATTATTATATTACATACAAGTATGTTGTGTTTTTAAATATATACTCTAAACGGGAAGCAATTATCGTTAATGTAATTAAAAAATTCTTTCTTGTAACATAAAAAGCACCCCCTGAAGGGATGAGTGGGGGCGGGTTGAGAAGAGAGAAAGAGAGAGAGAAGAGCAAACCCACTAACACACACATATTGTTATTTAGCTTGAGGAAATGGAATGGCCAGGAAGGGATGATTCTCATTGGCGGCTGATTCCTTCGGGGGTCATGTCCATAGGGCTGGGTTGGGGGGAGGGACCAATAAAAACTCTCCTCCCTCTCATCTTGGAGAGAATAAGAGAGAGAGAGAGAAAATGCAGCCTTCGGGCACAATTGCTGGTGTTCGAATCCCCGTTGGGCTCGTCATGTCCTTCGGATCTTCAAATACCATCACCCCCTCACAGCCCTTGTAGAACCTGACTCACTTTTTTTTTTTTAGGAGATGAAATGAAAAAAAATCTAACGATAATAATAAATGAAAATTTCAAATTATAATTTCAAATTAATTATTGGCGAAAATTTTGTTTTATTTTTTTTTGCTTTAGACTATTGAATAATTTTGAATAAAATAGAAAGGAAGTGGGAATAAGTTTGTATTTTTGTCCTGGACAAACTTTTCCAGAATACAATTGCTTTAATATTATTTTTGTAAATTAAAATATTGAATAAAGAAATATTAGCGCGCAAGTTTTTTTATATCATTTAATTAGTACTTTTTTTTTTTTTTTTTTTCACTTTGGGTTGGAAACGAACTTAGTACTCAACTTGGAAGGCCAATGCCCAAACAAATTTTAAAATTTTTGGGATTTATTTAAAAAACAACATTTCAACCAAACATCAAAAATGTCGGCAAAAATTTTCAGATTTTTTTTTAAACAAAAAGCAATCTCAAATGCAGAAAGTAAGAAATTTTATTATGATAAAGATGACTGATTTTTTTTTATTGTTATTATTTATTTGTTAAATCATGTATTATTATTAAATTTAAATTTATTTATGTATTTATGTAATTATTTTTTTATTATTTTAAACAATGAATTTCATTAAATTGTAAATAAATATCATTTCTTATGAACGTCAAACACATAAGCTGAACCCTTGGGTAGAACTTTTATTATACTTATTTCTTAGTCATTAATCCTTTTCGGGGTCAACATTTAGATAGATGAGACCAAGAGAAGAGATAAACCGGGGCATCGCATGGCCTGATGGGGAGGAGGAAGACTGGCATAAAGATATGAAAAGAAATGCCAATCTTAGCTCAGGTACCTCGTGGTCGCCGCCCACGTACTCACAAGATATGAGCCCCTGAGTCTATCTCAGAACTTGTATCTTATGAAAAAAAAAAAAAACTCATCAACAAATTGGGTTTGAAAAATTATTACCGTTTTTTTTTTTTTTTTGATATCTCGACATTCATCCTTCAAAATGTATTATGTAATGCTCAATTAATAAATTTAATTTAATAGATTTTTTTGAAATATTCTCGTGTGTGGGTTGTTTTTTTTTTTTTAAAGAAAAAGAAATATATATAATTTCTTATCATTATTAATAAACCCTTTTTTCTTATTGTTTTATCTTATGAAAAGCAACCAGGTAAAAGACAGAAGAAGATGAAGAAGAAAGAAAGAGAGAGAGAAGATCGTGGCTGGAGGGGCCGGAGCAGAACGGCTTCGGTCCTTCACCAGCCCATAAAGATTTAAATTGATAAACGCCCATAAAACATAATGGCCTCCTCAAATGACGGGGTATCGCTTGTCTGCTGCCCACGGCACCACACACGGGGGGGAAATTCTTGAAAATATTCATTTTTTTAATTTAAAATTAAAATAAAAATATAAAGGAAAAAAAACAAGGTCTCAATTAATCACAGAGTTTGAATTATTCAAAAGGATTGCTATTATAAAAAAAAAAGGCATTTATGATGATGATGATATGAGAAATTAATATCTTAATGTCTGATTTGATAAAAAAAGGATGAATCGATTATTAATATTCATATGGCGAATATATAAAGAATTTTGAGGACATGTAGCTATTGTACCTTAATTGGTGGTTGTATCCACGAGGAGTCCATGCTCCCCCCCGAAATAACCAGATTTTTACTGCGGTAATAAAAGATAAAGTGGATCTAGAACACATAGTTTAATTTGTTAACGTTAACTTATGTGCTTTATATCACATT
>JAAAKE020083069.1:0-23166 GCA_010014785.2 Anisolabis maritima | reverse complement strand
GAGAATGGCCAAGGTTACATCATAGCAAATTGTAGAAGGGATCTCATGTTAGGATAATTAAATCAGGGAGGCCAAGGATTGTATCCAGCCAGCAACGTTCATAACGAACATCGAATTTTACTATGCTTGAATTTTTCGAGACTTGACTGTATAATAAAGAGATCATTAAAATAATCATGTCAGAAAAATTGAGAAAATAAGAAATTTTATATGAAAAATCTGGTGGTGCTACTTCACAACTTTCACTTTTATTCGAGCAGGAATTTTATATTTTAAATAGAATTTAGTTGCCATTATTTTTAGTCAGAGAGACTTTCTAGAAGGGCTCAAAGGTCGCTTAGAGTGAAATTAGAGTGTATTTCAAAAACCCGGTTTTTTTCAATATATATAAGAAAAATCACTTAAATTTAGAAGTTTATTTTTAAAATTCATTGTTCTGGGATTTGTATCTTAAGTTTAACTTATATTTTAAGTACAGAAACACACACCCGAACTATTGGCTGAAAATTATACTTTCGGATTCAGAGGACATCAAAACATGTATTTCCTTTGAAATATCGATTTCGAAATTTTGGATCAAATGAGTTACCTTCATTAACGTTGTTAAGTGAAAATAAAAAGTATAATAATTCCTTTAAGTTAAGATTTTTTTTTAGAAATGTTTCTGAAAAGCCGAATGGAAGAAAAACAAAGGACACCGGTTGGGAAAAGAAGGAAAAACACCAAGGGTAAGACCTAAGACGAGATGGGTAATGTCATGAAAGTGAGAATTAAATACATCCGAGAAAGGGTTTGAATTTTTTTAATTAAAACTTAGGACTCGGAAAACTTTTTTATATATTGTTATATATATATAGGAAGGAGTACCCCAGTTGAATAATATTAATAAAATATTTATGTCCAATTATTTAAGACTATAGGTAATTTTTCATTCATTCCCTTTATAAAAAATTTAATTTTTATATTCCATCTTCAAGTTTCTTTATATCAGAAGCGAGTATAAAATTTTTGACTTTGCCTTTTGAAATGAGTAGGAATGCAGCCGGGAGAGCACCTTCAGGTTTTAATTATCCACGTTTTATATCTTTTACTACGCGAAGGTGGTTTAATGTAGAAATTCTGTTCTCACATTTGCTTCTTTGCACGACTATAAAATTCGAGATTTCTTTTTATTCTTTTTCAAACTAGAATAAAATTAGAACTATAATCAAATTAAAATAACAATTTGAAAAAAAAATTCGGTCTATTTTTCTCATGTGATTTTTTGAATCAAATACTAATCAAAAATAAAAATAAAATAGATGGGAGACAGCAGACACGACTTTCGAGAAATATCCTAAGGCTCTTTTTTTTAAAATATAATTAAAAACCGGCATTTCTTATCGAAAATCTCCCTCGATTTTATTTACGATAAGAAAATGGTTTTATTTAAATTTATAATGTTTTATCAATCACTCGTTCTTTACGAAATATTCAGATAAAAAATCTAATTTACTTGTCGAGTTTTTGGAAATTTTTTTGATTGTTTGTTTATTAAAAAAAAAAAAAAGTCAACGAAATCACTGATTCTTATTACAAAATAAATTCCAGAAAAGATTTAAATAAATTTGTTAAGAACAACTTTCTGATTTTTTTTTTTTCTTTATTTCAAATGAATGTCATTTATCAATATCAGCAGGGATTTTTTTTGTATTTATGAAAAATACACTTTAATATTTTGCATAAGTAAGTATTAAATTCACTTTTAGCAGGACTCACAAATCATCATGTCCTTTTCTTTATTTATCATTTCGCTATAAAAATTAGGACTAAATATAAAACAGTTTCATAGCCAGGATTATTATCAAGGGGAGTTGAGGGGAGAGGGGGCAGGGATTTAAATGACATTCTAACTCCGCATATTATATTTTACTCGGGCTTGCCAAAATACTAATGCCTCCTGAACCCCCAAAATTCTTTATTCTTTATTTATTATAAAATACTAGGCATTTATTTAATTGTTTCTAGTAACTTTGATGTTATCAAATACATTAATATTAAAGAAGAATTGGGAAATAATAAACGTATCTATATTTTAAGAAGAAAAATAATAAATATTTTTTAAAGAAGTCTTTAATATTTTTTTGAGAATATGTAAGATATATATGGAATGAATGCAGTTACTTCCCCTTCCGATTGGCTGATGTGATGGCGCGCAAAGGAGATTCCAAAACTCACATATCCAGTTTTTAATTAAGAATAATTCAGTCATTTAGTTTGGCCATCCCTCACTTTTACCCACCCTATGTTCGCCTTGCACATGTATCAGGTACGGCCCTGATCACACTTGATAATATATTTAACAATATATACGATATATTGAAGAGGCGTTATTTGAAAAATATTTCCTATTTCAAGCAAACACCGATTAGTCAATATTTAAAATGAACCGTCACCTCAATTAGGTGGCCTGTAGCCTCTTGCTTGCGTCAAGCATTGTGACATTAATCCCAATCTGGTTTTGCCAAATGGCACTGCAAACTTAAAGTCTCTCCTTTCCAGTAAACTTGTAATTTCACACATATATTTTATATTAAGCTTACAGGTTTAAAGTAATAAAACTAATTAGATAATTAAGTTGAATAGTTTTTGAGACCTATTTAATTGAACTTTTATCAATATTAATATTCAATATATGCTATAACAACAGAACAGAAGTATTTTTATTATTTACACTTCAATGATATTGATAACCGAAACGTCGTCACTTAATTTTCTTTTTAGCATTTGATTAATTTTAATAATTTTCTTATTCAGATATAACTATTCGTTTATATCTAAATAAGAAATTGGTACCTATTTCGTTTGAGACGGTAATCTTGATTTTTAATAAACAGGTACGATTTTGGGTAAGGGATCTCAAATGGCTTCATTGTCTTTATATCTCATTAAAATTTTATTTCCTATTTAGATCTCAACAGTCCATTCGAATGACCATTAATTTTAGAAGAATACCTAGCCCAAATGGCTTAGAAATCCCTTTATGGACATCTGTTTTATTATATTATAAAACTATAAATAATTTACATATCCCATGAATATGTATATACATTCATCATTTTTGGATTGAAATATTTAACTTAACAAAAAAAAAAAATTAATAAAAGAACGATATATCAAATAGCTAAATTTATAAATATGTGTGTATATCATATCATCGTTGATAAATTTTCGGTGTCGGTCTTTAATAAGTTAATTTCTAAATGAGATTTTGACTAAACGGGTTTGTTTTTTAATGAAAAAATTTGTTATGTAATTACCTAAAGGTTTTTAGTTAATTAATTAATGGTTGAACGTCTGTAGTCTGAAAACTAAAAGACTGGCAGAGGGAAAAGAGGACAAAAGAAATGACGGTCTTTCTTAAATCTTCAAATTGTGTCATGGTCAACAGATGTGAGCTCCCTGAGCTCTATTCTCTGACGGTTGTTCTTTTTTGATGGCTGTAGTAGTTAATTTGAGTTGAGGACGGGATTCCCGGGTACAGTCAGTTAAAAAATAAAAACAGATTTGTTGAGCCGACGCCGGATTTCAATCGAGACTAGCACTCATTTGAACCTTGGTTTGCAATAAAATAAAAATGACCGATGGTAACAATTGGCATGCATATTTATATATACATACCAAAATAAATTTACCAACTGTAAATTTTGACTACTTGTTAGCCCTGAGAAAGAGCGTGACAGGCGTACGAAATGTCGGTAACAAGAACAAATCTGTTTTTATTTTTTACCGGGAACTTATTCTGTATTTAATAAAACTTTATTATAACTCCCATTGCAAACAATGGCAACGTTGCATTCGCCAGCCCGGCCCCTCTGCCCATAGACCAGTACTAAAGTTATATTAAATAAACTATAAGTACAGACGTTCTCCTACTTGCGATCTTGTTAGGGAGTGAAAGGAAAATTGCAAGTCGAAAATAATAAATAATTAATTAATAATAAATAAATAAAAATGTCAGAATATGCTAAAACCCTTTTATTACCGTTAACATTACAAAAGGAGGGTGTATTTTGGGTCACGTTTATTTTTCAAATTAGAATTATAAATTTTTAGGGTTTTTTTGAGAAAGTATTTTTTATTTTTCGTTTGGAATATCGTAAGCCGGACGTCTCTGTCCTTGTCGCGCCAATATGCGCATCGCTATGTACAATCTGAACATGAAGTTTTAATTTATATCGGAGAAGCAAATGAAGATTTCAAAGCTTTTTAGAGAGTACGTGAAACAAGGACAGAGATGACCCCCGGGTGCCATCTCTCTCTACTTTTGTTGGGAATTCGAGATTTGCACGTGCGAGTCTCTGACTGTCATTAATAATTAATTATTTTAAAATTTGTAATTCATAATTTATTATAAATTCACTGATAAAAGGTCTCTATTTAAATGATTGTTTCAATATTTTTATTTATTATAAGCCTTTCAAGTTTTTCTTTATTTTCAAAGATGGTGAAAAGAGATGAATATTGAGTTGGCAGGTAATTTATAGGTAGAATGACTCCTATAACCAATCTCATCTGTCCTATAACTAGAGGGCTAAATGAATCTTAGTCATCTGGAGCTCAAGGGGCATTAGGTTGTGAACTTTGGAGCCTAAATCCTAAGCAAAACACCTACTCGACGCTAGGAAAGGCAAGACGAGTTCGTGATTGCCCGGGGTTCTGTCGGGCAGGAGCATTTCCAGAGCGGGGACATCCCGTAAATGTCAAATGTCGAAACGGCGGCAACTCCCCCACCTCTTTCAACCTGCACTTGGGACAAACGGGACAAGAGAGAGAGAGAGAGAGACAAGTGCGGAGTCGGGCGACATTTCTAAACAACACCTGACGCAATATTCTGCCCACTCCGTCCGTCCTTTCTCAGATTATCAACTAATAATCTGACGGGTATCAATAGACACGGAAGTTGAAAATAAAACATATCGTGTATCTCCAACTTTAATTTAAAAATATTTACTCGACATGGACCATCCCAGTGAAATAATTTTTTATAAATAAAAAAAAACACCGCGAATATTTTGAGCTAAAGACGGACAGTTAAAGTCGTACTTTTTCTCACCTATAGAAAAATGCGCTAAAAATATTTGAAATAAATAAATTCATTTGAATAAACACGTCAAATGATTTATGAATATCTGTTCTCTTGATGTTCTTAGGGAAAGACCGAAACAAATGATGATTGTAAACCAAAAGACAGAACATAATAAATAAATATATCGATAAAATATTTCATCATTAATTAAAAAAAAGTCAAAGTACTAACCAAAAGTTTTTATAAAAAAAAAAAAAAAGTTAAGAAGGAAGTGTGAAATTCATCAATCAACTAAATATGAACCAGTGGAGCAGATAGTCAAATTTTTTTAAGCTGAAGTATTTCTGTGCCTTTACATTCAATAGTTTCGGTTACCTACTTCAAGCAAGAAATTTATTTATTTTGATTTCTACAAAATTCCAATAAATATTTTCCTCCTCTTGATAGTAGAAAAAAAAAGCAAATGGATTTTTTTAGCAGAAGACCTTTTTAAAAAACCAACTCAGAAACTGATTGTTGATAAAGAAGGTGTAGCTAAGGTAGCGAGGAGTGAAGCAACGACCAAAGTGATCGAAAATACTCCTATAGACTGAGGCTAAAATCATTTCGGAATTTCGCCTTTAGAAAAGATCAAACTCTACACGATATTTCAAAACATATTCCTTTTGTTTTTAAATAGAAAATAAAGTTATTAGATCATATATTTAATATACATATAATACTAATTTTTAATTTTTCAGCTGGTTATTATAGGGAGATAAGATTCGTCTCTGGAAAAATTTATTTCCGATTATTTGTAGCTCTTGCTCGTATCGAAGTCCATTTTATACTGGTGATAAAATCTCTTGTTATGGATGAGATGATTGCTGATCGGTACTGGCCGGTTTATGATTGCCTAAAACCGATAGTTCAAAGGAACAATGGTCATTATTCAGGATATGGAATCCATTAGTAATGTCGCATTTATGAATTATTAACCGAGAAGAAAAAAAATATTAATGATAAATCGTCAAACGCCTATTTAGAGAGGACCAGATGAATAAAAATAAGTTGCGGAGAAAATATATGAGCCAAAGTGACATCGTTCAAGAGAAAATGAAATGACGTATCCTCACTAAATTATTACGATCAGAAGAAATGAATAAATTATAAATAATAATTCGTTGCTTTATTATTCAAATAATTTCACCCGTCTCAAAATATTTATTAAAAATTAATTAAAATCGTAGAAGATCTGAAGTTTTGACCAAACAACACTTTAATATCTTATAAAAGTGGCGGCAATCGATAGGGGTGGGGGGGTTAAATACGAGCAGCGTTTCTCAACCTGTGCTACGTGAAATGCCTCAGAAAAGCAAACTCGGGGAGAAATGGATTAATGTGCTCCAGGCAAACATTTACAATAATAAAAAAAAAGTCAGATAAAATTTTGAGAAATCTGGCCAAAACGAGAATGATAAGTAAGAACATGGGTTACGGAAATTAGTTCATGTTTGGTTGCTCGGTGCAAAACAAATCATATGACCAACGCACTAATGAATTTTTCGGTTAATTGCTCCAAAACCTCTTCAAAACAGACCACGCATGCGTAGTTGCTAATTTCTAGTAAGTACGTAGTCCGCTCTATAGAAGTTCTGGAGTAATTAACCGAAAAATTTATTAGTGCTTTGGTCATTTAGAAATGTTTACTCTCCACCAAACTACAACGAGCTAATATATGCAACCAATGGACATTCAACATGACTAATAGGAAGGGGTGTCCAATTAGAGAACGCCTCTAAATGAAAAAAAAGATAAATTTTCAGGAAGGGTAACTGAAAATGAATTGAGAAGTTTTTTGTTTTATAAATTCATGGAAATTATTTAAAATATTTTGATTTTGATTTTTAATAAATTTATATCCAGAAATAAAGGTTTTTTTTTTCTATTATTTGTGTCCATTTGATTTGCTCATTTTTTTCTATTCAATATTTCATACTCTATTTATTAACTCATATCTCCGAAAAATATAAATGCAATCGAATTCGAGACTGTCCGACCAAGCATGTAGAGCACTCTACTTCTCAGAGGACAAATTCAAATGATGGAGAAACAAGAAATCTAACTAGAGCTCACATCTCTAAATGGTCTGATGGTGTAGTAGTCAGCATGCTCGGCTGGACCCCGGAAAAACTGAGTTCGATTCCCGGTTGAACACATATTTTTCGGGGATGAGTTAATAAAAATAAATTATATGTTTATAAACATTACTTCATATTATATATCACCAAATGACTATATATATATATATATATACGCATTTTATTCGAATATCAAAAAAATAAAAATAAATAAGATAACTAATAATTATAGCAAAAAATAGATATTTTTCATTTTTCTCCGGCATAAAAAATTAAGAATAAAGATCGGTCATTTCATGCATCAAATCAACGAATTTTGTCTTTGAAATTATTAAGCGATTGAATATTTCAGAATTATTTTCTCATTCCCATTGATAATTCAAAAATAGTTGACATCTTCTTTTAGTATTTTTTATTTTTAATACCAAGATTAAATAATTTTAAATGGTTGAGACAAGTTGCTTCCTGGAGGCATATCAGCTCACTAAACGGGGCTGCTTATCTCGATTGATACCCGAATATAAATAGCATATAATGAAAAATGCTTTCTTTCAGAGAATGCCAAATTTAATTTAAGACCAAGGACGTCAGAGGGACAAAAAGTTCAGTTCATTAGCAGCTAAAAATAAAACGATCGTAAAAATTGAGAAATCTCTTTTAATTAAATTAATCACTTAAAATGATATTTCACTTAAAACTCTTAAGAATTGGTATAAATTATGACAACATAAATTCATAATTCTAAGATCATAACAAAATATTTATATCGCTATTAAATTACTAAAGGTTAACAAATAAATGTTTGTATTTAGGTTACCAAATAAAATAAATAAATATATGATGTCGACTCTCTTCTTTGGTAAGATTCATATACTATCGCCCTGGGCAAGTGCCTAACGACTAGCTACTCTACTCTCCGCTAATGCTATACTTTATTTAATATAACTTTACACAGGCGTGGAATGAGGGGGGGATGAATGACCACTCTGAACGTTCCCTGGGCAAATTCGTTGTCATGGTAACTACCCCTCACGTTGCCAGATATACAAAAACATTACGGCTGTTCATTTCCGCTGCGTCAGTGATGTACACTACGTAACCTTGCAGTTGTCCGCCCTGCCATTCCGCCGAGAGTCCAGGAGTGAAGTTGTATTGAAAACAATAAATGGGCCTTCATCGTAGTCCTTTCTTTTTCATTCTGAAAGGAAATTGTTTTCTTTAATTTTCCTAATGTGTGTCCTTAATTGGGATTTTCATAGATGGTTTCCAAGAAGACTTCTTATCATTTAATCAATTTATGTTTAAGACATTCAGGTTGAAATGTCTACATAGTTTTTTTTTTTTTTTTTTTTCCCTAGTTAATATATATATTATCCCTGTCATAAATGACGAGTAGAGCCCAGAAAAAAACCATTATATCAAATATTTTTTCCTCACTCTATGATAATGTTAGCATATGATTATGTAATGTGTTTTTTTCATAAGCTAAGGTTATTTAGAGATAATTGATTAATGACAAACATCAGGTGGGATTCGAAACCGGACATTGAAATGAATGTAGCACGTCTCCCGGTCCTTCTTCGGAAATTAGTGTTATAAAATAACACTTAAATACTATAATAGTATATAATATTATCTGAAACAAAAGAAATTGGAGCAGCAGTAATATTTTGTTTTAATAATTAGTTTTAGGGAATTTTTAAATTTCCTCCACAATTGATAATAAATAATGCATATAAAATTTTCCTTATTTCAAAATTCGACAGAGCCGCGAGAAGAAAAGACAGGCAATAGAAAAAATACGTCTTATTTTGGATAACTCGAGGTCGCTACACTCACGTACTCATGAGATAGAACTTCTTTTTCAGTGAGCAATTTGACGAGAAAATAACCTACTTTGTATTTTATTAGGGCAGGTTCGAGCTTCCCTACCCAAGAGGATTTTGTTCGAATCGAAGCTACGTTCTGCTCTGAGTTAGTTATATATTTTTATACTAAATTAGAGTTTAAAGATAAAGGAGGAGTAATGTGAATTGACAAGCGAGTCATTTTGGTTGCCTAGCTTCTGGAATAAGTATTTATACGAGGGTTGGCTTTTATATTTCGGGATTTGAGATCAAAAACAAATCTTTTTGACGGCCAAATGTTGATGCAATATTGAATGTTTGCTGGTCCCACAAGGATACCTCAATCTCACGATATGTCACTCGACGATCTTGCAGTATCAGTTCACGCACAGCATCAAAGTTTTCCGAAACAACAATCGATTTTGGACGACCTTCACGAAATTCGTCGTTAACCGACGATTGAAGTCGGTAAAGTCGGTAAGCAGTAGTCCTTAATGGTGCTTTATCGGCAAAAGTCGAATTATGTTCATCGTTGCTCTGTTGTTGGGCTAATCCACGTCTAAAGTTGTAAAAAATAATCACCCGAAAATGTTCACGATTTAATTCCATTGTTAGCCGAGATGATTTCAAGTTATTGTAAACTACACAAATAGCGCTCGTATGTCAATACGTTCTGAGTACGTACACCATCGAAAATGTCAAACTTTACGATAGAAGCGTCAGCAGCACTAGTTTAGCGCAATCCCGAAATATAAAAGGCAACCCTCGTAATAATAAGTTTTTTTTTATATGCTTTTGTCTGTCTGGACAATTTGTAGTACATTTTTACATTTTTGAAACCCTTCCTGATGAGTAAGAGATCTGAAATTTTCTATTTTTAAATATTTAGTATTATTCTAATTTTCAAAATATTAAATATATAATTGTAAAATAAATATTATATTATTGTGTATTAAAAAATAAGTCACTAAATTTATTAATTTTGTCAAAATTTTTAAATATATTATCTAGAAAACATTTCAAATATCACTTTTCTTGATTTATTTATTTACAATTCAATAAATATGTTTGAAAATATTTTTTTATTTACTTAAAAAATACAAATATTTGATGACAAGAGAAAGAGTGAAGCATTTGACCTCTCCGAAGTTGTTATTTGAGAGGTAACAAAAAAAAAAAAAAAAAAATAAAATAAAAAACTCGATGCCATTGAATCGTTGCAAATCATATACGGCGGGGTTCGATGTAAAAAAAATTGAAAAAAATGCAATAATTATATTGTTTTGTAGGAGGAAAACACTAGATAAGCCTCGGCTGTGTGATGAGGCAGTGAGATTTAAGTGGTTTCATACCAGTTTGGTTGCATGCTCGGGCACCAATGATAAATACCTGGGATCGAGTTTTACTGATTCGCCCGTTACTTTCGAGCGTGATGGTTAGTAGCCCCCCCCCCCCTCCTCTTTCTTTTACAAGATCGTTTACGATACGAGTCGTGCGTATTGACGACATCGGCGTTTAATCTCCTAGGCTTATCACAGGTGGCGGTACCCCCCCCCCCCTTCTACCACTCTCTCACTTCTCTTCTTTTTCTTTGGCTTTTTTTTTTTATTTATTGCAAGGTGAACGGGCGGCAAAACGGCCGGTGGGAACCGCCGCCGTCGCAGAGGGTCACAAAGCCATCCACTTTCACTGATAGGGGAGGGCTCCGCCTCCCGGACCCCCACATGAATCACCGCCGCAATTGGGCCTCCTTTGTATTCAATACACGACTCCTCGCATGCGATCACCTTCGCAGATATTTTAAAGTTCATGTAAATTAGCTGGCCTCTTACGATTTTTTTGCGATATTTATTTCATTTAGAAAAAAAAAAGGCAACGAGAAGATCAAAATTAGTTTAGAAAAAAGAGTGCACAAGAAATGTTAAAAGTTTACTTCCTGATTACAGAATACATGAGTTAATATTTGAGAAGGGATAGTTAAGATAGAATAGGAAAAATAAATAATGATTGTATTAATAAATTAAAGGTAGAATTATTGAGAAACCTCACCCCGTGTATCAAATAAAATTGTAATAAACAAGATTTGAAATGCCCCTCTTCAGGCCAAACCCTGTCGAGGGAAAAAACAATTTCTTAAATGATTCATTAAAAGAACTTTTAGCCAAAATAATTGAAAGAAAATTTTCACTAAATGCATATGACATGACTTTCTCGTATTTACTTAGGTAAGAAAAAATAATGTGAGGTTCTTTCACACTAGAGGAGCTCTGAAGCATTTAATCGAAAAATCCTTTAGTGAGTAGGTCATTTGGGATTCTAGCAAGCAAAGAAGAACAAATTTATGCTCCCCAATGTATATATATAGAAAAGTTTCAAACCAGACTCCATGCTCTTTTTTCAGATTATAATTCTGCTCCTCATAAACGTGGCTCAGGCAACCGCCTCGGCCTGCAACCCCTCGCCCCTGCCCTATAAAGTAGGAAACGTGAAGTGGTGGATTATTCCATTTCCCCCTGAGAGTTTTCCTTTCATCTTAAGTAACTGATATACTTATTTTTATCAGCATTCGAGTTGATCAATCAGTACATATTTGCAAAAATTTACAATTTTGTGCTCTAAAAATCCGATTTAACCGAAGGAATCTGAAGAAGTTACTTTAGCTTCCAAAACAAAAAAAAAGTAACTTTTTCTTTAGTGACCATAAACCAATATCTGATTAAGTAAACAGGTTTTTATGACTATTTAGTATTTATAAATTTATTTGACTTCGAAAAAATAATTAAAAAAAAAAAACATTTTTAATTTATCTAATTAAAAAACGTGTATTCTTTTATAAAATTAAAAATAAAAATGTATTATTATGTATTATTTCATTAAAGCTTCTCTCCCAGCGAAGATCGATATGAGATATAAATATGGTTAGTTGTGAGTTCATTTTATTTTTTTATACTACCAGATAAGATCCCAGATTCTCCAATGACAAAATTCTCCATTACCCGTCTCTCTTAAATCGTTAAATTTATAATTAAAAGTTTTTGAAATAATTTAAATTAATTTACAACGGTATAGTAAAATGGATGATTAACTAATTATCTGGTTGCACCGCATCCCCTTTCCCCTTGAGGAAATCCTGCGCACGAACCTGCTTTGAAATTTTTTCTAACCTAGAGCGAGAAGATTTCGTTAACCCCGGGAAATGAACCCAGGACATTTTAATTTGACCTGATTCTAGTCTGGCAATTTTTTTTTTTTATTAATTTACTTAAAACTAGAAGGAATTTTTTAAAAAAGGTCGTGAGGTCATAAAAATAAGATCTAATTTTCTTCTTAAGAGCCTCTGGTTATTAAATAAAAAATGTTTTTATTTTGCAATCGCAAGAATAATAAAAATAAACAAGCATAACAAATTTTTTGACAGCTAAATATGAAAAATATAAAATTTTATAACAAAAACAAATAAGAAAGTATTATGGAAATTATTTTATTATTGCAGTATTATCTTTGGTCAGATATAAAATTTTGACAATTCATCCCTTAAATAAGTTCAATTTTTTCTACTATTTGTTTAGGACTTGATCACTTCAACATCTATACAAGCCAAGATGGCCGGAGTTGAAATTTACCAAGTCGAGAAAGCCCGCGCATAGAACATTTAAATAGGAAAAAAAATAAATAAAATTTCTTTTTTATATGATTTTGGATTGAATGTTAACCAAGGAGGAATTAGTAAATTTTAAAAAAGTCAAACGAAAAGTTGAAAAAGAAAATTTTTTTCTATAAGGAATCGAAATTCCGGACAATAATTTAAATATATTTTTGTCAGTCGAGTATGTTAGATTGGATATTATTTAAATACTATATACTATTTAAATACTACTATAGGTTCTTTACTGATAATGATTTGTTAAAACAAATGAGTCCAATAAGAATAAATTGCTTCTTTTTTTTTTTTTTTCAAATTATTTTATCAAATTTTCCTTTACATTTTACCTTTATCTTTAATATGATATTATTTTTTAATTTTAAATGTTTTGTATATGATTTATCAATTAATTAGAGAATTTAAAAAATTTTTCTTGCAAAGATTGCTAAATTGCAACCCAACACGAATCTCAACTTTTGATTTGGACTCTTTAAAGCTTGTCCACTTATTTTGGTTTAGAAAGTGCGCGATGTAAAGCTGACTTTAAGCAAACATTTTATATTTTTCGCTGGCTCTTTTATTTCTATAAATGACAATGAAGGTAAATATATTTAGGCCCTTCTTCATTGAAGATTAAATTCAAACTAGGCTTCTTTTTAGGTGTCGTCTTCTTTTAAACATTTCCATACTTGGTTGCTTTTCACTGAGAAAGTCCTTTATATCTAGGTGTGTGTATGTGTCACATCCTTCATCTGACAGACACCAAAGGCGCCTGAAGCCCTACTGGATTTCAGGTGGGTCTCCTGGAGACATTTTAATAGGTTTGCCTTTTCTGTGCACCAGTGATATCTAACAACCAGCGAAGCGACTTTCGATACGCTGATGCTATCAATAATCTAATTAGGAAAGCGAATATGAATACTATTACAACGAGTATTTCAAAAAGTATTTTTGACGTTAAAATAATAATGAAAAAATTATAAAAAAAAAAATATGAAATTGAGAGGTTAGAACGGATTAAGACAATGGAAGGCAATTCATATTCAATCCTAATTTCAGGTAAAAATAATTTAACCCTTTCACTGATGTGAAAATTAAATAAGATTGCAAAAATTACATTTTAAATAAATATATTTTTACTTTCTCTTACCTATATATGTAATATATAGTGAGAAAGTATTGCGATAGGAAAAAAAATCGATTTCAAAGGCAATATATGTTTTAAGGTGCCTTTAATCTAAAAAAAATGGGTCTCGCAAAATGGTGTGTCTGTCTGCGCGCGCGTGTGTGTGTGTTTATCTATGAGTGAAAAATATTTCTTAACAAAGAAAAAAATGGTATGAGGGTGAAATTTTATATTTAAGCTTGTTACCCTTGTCGCTTGCACCTCGAAGCTTTTGAACGAAATTGGCCAACGGGTACTAATACTTTACTGATGTACATTTTTAGTTTTATTTTTTTTTAGATTTTCTCAAAATTCGTCATAACGATTTGGATTCAAAAAACAATTATTTATTAGATGACCTTTGAAATGTATTAACCCTTACCTCCCCCATAATTGTTTGGGGCTCACTTTACTCTCGTACGTTTTTAGGTTTTTTCTGACCTTCTCTGAAACTACTCTAACGATGATTAAATTGGCTGTACATTGAACACCACAACGCAAAAATCTGGTGTAACTCAGCTTCCTTACCGGAGGTAAGTGAAAGTTATGAATATGTGATGTGCATTTGTCACACCATATTTTTTTAAACAAGCCAACAGACTTATATAAGAACAAATTATTAATCATATATTCATTTGTTATTATCATTATATTGTAAACACTTACCTATCAACTAATAAAAAAGGTTGTAATCATATGACGAAGAGGGACCAAATAAAAACAGTGAAAAAATTTTATTTATTAAAGCATTTCATTCCCAGGACAATTTTATAGATGCCAGGAATTTAATTTCTCGGCGTCTAATAGCAAGATTTGAAGAGAACAATCGACACTTGGCACGGGCGGATGGCATCAGTGCAATCATGTCGAAATTGACATCCCAAGATTTTGACAGGTGAGAATAAATTATTTCTACAACACTCTTTGGCCTATATTCTCTCATTGTTGTTTGTGGTCTCCCTCCACTTGACCAATAAATTTATTATTTTAAATACATCAACTTTTGGTATATGACCAAACAGGAAATGTAATTTTATTACATGCATTTTTCAGAGGAACACTTTACAAATTAAATTTGTGTAGATTACTATACTTTATAACTCTAATTAAAGAAATTTTTAAATTTTGCAAAAGGTATTATATATTATCTAATTTGATTCGGTCGATAATGTGTTGGCCACATCTGAATACGGAAATGATTGAGTAAAAGAAAACTTAGAAGATATGCTATATCCCATAACAAGTTGATTACTTCATTTGAATTAAAGAAGAAGAATATAGTGCTAGTGCGAAAGAGCCGGACTATCTAAACTAGTTACAGTACAGATAACCTTGGCTTGGTGATATTTCAACGAGCAATCTGTTGGCAGGAGACTCACACGGCCGCGGGGCCCCGGGCCGGTTTTGAACCCCGACCCCTGGAATGCCGTCCAAGTAATTACAGGCAGTGCGCGGGCGGCGTGACCTGCTGGTTCCCTGGACCCCCCTTTGGTCCCCTGGTCCCCTGGTCCCTCTGATACTTCAGGCACCCCTTCCGACAGCTCCCAAATCACAATCCACGCAATTCATTTCGAAAACATCGCCTCATGTCCGACAAATATCTTCCATGTTTATAAAAAGTGACGTCAGATTGAGAGACAAGAATGATTCAGGATTTAAAAAACAAGACCTCCTCTCTCCTTTCTCTCCTTGTTTATTCCAATCATGAGACGGCACTAATACTCAAGTAAACAATAATTAATTAGTTAAGCTCATTTAATATATAAAATTAAGAAGTCGGCATCAAAGTTTTTTTCAGAGGATACGAGATGGAGAAAAAAATATTTTCTATGGAAATAAAGCTAAATTAAATTATTATTATAGTGAGTTTAGAAAAATTGTAATTTTATTAATTAACTCCTGTTATTTGAGATCGAGGAAAACAGGAAGGGGTTTCAATCAAATGCTCCTTCCCGCGTCCAGAAAAAATGAACAAAAGACAAATAATTTTGATAATTCATTAAAACCTGGCTTAATCCTGGCACATCACATAACTTTCTCTTACTTGCTTAGCCAAGAGAAAGTGATGCGATGGGCTTTAATTTAATTTATTTAATTATTATTATAGCCAATTTAATCTAAATCATTAGAGAGTTTTAGGGGAAAATCACAAAAAACCTAAAAACGAGTGAAATGACCCGAAACAATTTTGGGGCGGATAACGATAGTGTATTTCAAAGATGATCTAAAAAATAATAGATTAATAAATGTTAATCAAAATCGTTAGAGCGAATTGTAGAAATATGGAAAAAAAATAACAAAGTACTCTGGTCGATTTTACTGAAAATGTTACTGTCGTAACGTGAGTAACTAGCTTAAATATCAAATCGAGCTTCGAACGCCTTTTCGTTTTTGAGGTATTTTGTTAACACAGAGAGGAGGCAATTTTAGGAGACCCATTTTTTAGACTCAGGGGGCCTCAAAACGTGTATTTCTTTTGAAATCCTTCGAACATTTTTGCAATCGCAATACTTTCACTGTACTATATTTTAATTATTGAGATAAGAGAAAGTAAAAATAAAAAGGACCTTGAAGTCAGATCTAATTTAATTAGTATTATAGCCTATTTCGAAATAACTTTTAATGTGAAAGATCTACAATATGAAGGAATGTAACACTCTTTGTAATTTGTATTTGAAGTAGGCCACAAAATGAGTGGCCGCACTTAAACAAAAATTATAGTTTATTTATTAATGATAAAAATTTGAAAGCTTCAATCCCAAAATTATGAAAAGAAAATTCTTCTTCAGAATCAATTTTCATAATATATATTTATTAAAAAAAAAAAATATTCGATAATATAGGATTGAAGTTGTAATCATTCAGAATGAGATGACAACAACATGAAAGAGTCGGCTGATTGCATGTATAGGAGGATGAAAAAGCAAAGTGAAGAAAATCCCAGCCAAGGCTATACAGGACCAATAATTAGTTTTGTCACTGCTTAAGAAGGTTGTTGCAAGTTGAGAGCTTTCTCCCTTCACTTGGGCTCTGTCAAGTTTTAGACATTCGGATTTCGACAGACGAGACAGAAACATTCAATATATTTTGATCGCAAACAATTATAAAGAACACATTAGGAAATTAATTTTTTTTTAAACCATTCTTTGAAAACAACTTTTAAAAATCATAATTTATTGAAATTATCTTTTAAATACTTAAAAAAAAAGTTCGAATAATAAATAATGGTGATTTTTATAGGAGAGGGAAGGGCTTATTTTTTTGAGTTATAAGGAATATTTAAATTTTTTATCTTTAAAGTAGTGATTTTTATTAATACAAGTAGCAGAATAAAGTACATAAATAAATAAAATCCAAATTCATATTTGATAGAGGCTTGTCTCTTAGAGATGAGGTAAAAGGTTCTCTGGATCGCTTCCCGTCCTAAGCGCTAAAATTTTTTTAATAATTTTGACTATAAATTAATTTGAATAAATATGGACGACATTTAAATTAATATTAAATATTAAAATAAGACTTAAAAAAAAAAAATAATATTATAATGGTAGAAAAAGTTAAATTTCTTATTTTTTTACTTTCCCTTCCCTATATATGAAATATATAATGAGAAAGTATTGCGGATGCAAAAAAATCGATTGGAAGATTTGAACGGAAATACACGCTTTAAGGTCCCCTGAGTTTTTAAATGGGTCTTGCAAAATGGTTTGTGTGTGTGAACGAAAAACCCTTCGTGGATGAAATTTTATATTTAAGCTAGGTACCCGTGTCGCTTGCACATCAAAGCTTTTGAATAAAATCCGCCAACGGATACTAGTACTTTACTGATATAATTTTTTTTTTTTATAATATTTTCTCAAAATTCGCTTTAATGATTTTGATAAAATTTTTAAAAACTATTATTTAATAGATGATCTTTGAAGTGTATTAACACCCCTAAAATTGTTTGGGGCCCACTTTACTCTTGAATTTTTAAAATTTTCTCTAACGATTTTGATTAAATTGACTGTACATATAATAAATTAGCTGATTTTTAAGATGTATTAATCTTTTCCCACCTCAAGATAGTGTGAGGCCTCAATATATGATTTCAACAATACCATAGAAAAGATAGAACAATTCGTTGCCATGGTAACAAAATATAAATATTTATCATTTATTGAATACAAAATCTATCTCTAAAAATAAAATGTAATGTAAAATTGTGAACGGTTTCCAATGGGTCCCGTTGCAAAAAATCCGGTGTGTCAGCACATCACTAACCTTTCCTTACGTAAGGTAAGAGAAAGTTGTGCGTTTAGCACACCAAATTTTTGGGTTTGCAAGGCATCCTAGTTACGCCATATTTATAAGGTATATGTGAAACAATTGTAGGTAAATAATTAAATGAAGCTAAAAATAAATATCATTTTTTATTTGATTAAAATAAAAATAATAATTTTGAAAAAAAGAAAACCGGCCCGGCGCACAGACTGTTTTTATCAGGCAAGAGAGTATCTTAGGCCGTTGAATTTTTTGCCAGCAATGCTCATATTTTTAAAAATACTTTGTTATGCAATACCAAATTTGATATTTTTTAGGTCATTTATGTTATGGCTAGACCAAATTTTTTAATTTATAAATATAGTATATAGAAGATTAAATCATATATAATATCAGGGTTTTAATAATAAAAGCTTTTGGCGGGGATACAACTATCGTGATTAAGTAAGCACAGCGAGGCACATCAGCGCCTGAGCGATATGCAAATGAATCAGCTGACTTATTTCCCCTCAGAGGGGATCGAGATTTTATGGTTAGATTAAAAATATCAAAACGACGAATTAATATCGCATAGTAATTTGTAAATAAAATGATTATTTATTCTTTGTTTTTATATTAAATGAAATCAATCATTCTCAATCCTGAATGATTGTAGAAATAAATATTGCATGACCGCAGGAAAAAATGACATAATCTTTATTAATACTCAGCGGTTTTTTTTATTTAAACAAAAATGCTTGTAATGTCTATTTAATAAAGATTTGTTTATAAACAAATGACGCATATTGACAAGTAATTGAGTCGTATATAATTTTTAACGTGAACTTGAAAAGATATTCGAAATGAGATCCGAAATGTTTCTCACTTCATTATGTCTTAATCTGACGTATATTGTTTGGCTGTCTGTCTGTTTCTTTTGTTTTCGACCCTCAAGGTCGGCTCCCCTTCCGTCAGTTTGGAGTAAAGAGCTTATTGAAAATCCCGTGGTCGTCTTTTTGCAATTGCATTTACGTCGCAGTCTTTTAATGACGCAATTCTTCCTCTCCCCCCTCCGATCATTAATTGTAAACTTGGAACTATCACTGACTCTCCCGTTCCTATCTGTCTCCATCATCTTCTTACTCGTTTTTATTATGCCTTCTGTTTCCCGGAAGAGAAAAAATACCAAGAGTCCTGATAAGTCCTCGAGCACTTGGATATTCGACTGCCACTTAGCAAGTTAAAAAAGCAACATCGATTAATAAAAAAAAAAGGGGGGGACTAATCATGAAGGGAAGTGGGGATGAGAGTCAAGTCAGTCATTAGCCACAGGCCTAGAATTTTAAAAAGTAGCAATTCACTAATTCACTGGGCAAAAAGTGTGGGGCCAAAGCACAGCCGAGCGTGCACAATGACTGGCAATTAACCCACATGGGCAAAGGGCAATTGCTTCAGGCCCCGAGAGCGTTGACTTCGGAGAAATGGTGCTCCTTTCTTCGAGAATTGAACAACTTTTTGCAAATTAGATCTCCTCATCATCTTAACAATGTGTTCATTTGATTTAATATTTAATAGAAATGCAGACCGTGACCGGAGGGGTGTGAACGACATGAAGTCCGTTGTAGGCGGCGGAAGGCCCCAAAGAACCAGTCCTGGATCTTCTCTTTACTTACCGTCGGTTTAATTGGCGAGAAAGTTGCCGGTCTCGGTCAATTCCTTCGCCGCGTGGGTCACTGGACTGCGGCCTTACAGTTTTCTTTTCCGTGGTCACCGCCTCCAAATCTAATAGGCAATTTATCAAAACAAGCCATGCCGCAGCACACAGGAACGCCTGTTCGAGTTGACCTGTTAGCTGTTAGCTGGTCGTGTACCAAAGACTTGCACTTGACAGATTGGCGTGTAGCGCATTGAAATCTCCTCGGGCGGTGAGCTCTTTCCTAGAATAACCTTTAGCCGACTGGTGATTACTTAGTAAATATTATCCAATTTCATATTAATCATTAACATGTTAAAGAATCCGCATTCAATTGTACCGGATATAGTTTTTTTATTTAAAAAAATGAAGAGATATAAATTGTTTTAATTTTAAATCACAACCGGATAGAGGCGTGTTTGACCGGTTCCCAAGAAAATCATTCCGTGCTTAGAAGGGCCCGTGATAATTCAGTGTATAATTATTATATTGTTATCTGTATATATTTATTTTTATTCAAGATCATAAGATTTCTTGCCTTATTCCCATGATTGGGGGTCGGCGTTGATATTGATGTGTGAACAAGTTTGATAAGGAAGAAGAAGACTGGCATACAGGGAACAAATGAATTTCCAGTTTCAGGACATGTAACTCATGCTCGGCATCCACGTACTCCTGAGTGCGCAACTCTTCGCAATAGATTAATATGTTTCTAAGATTTTGAAAGATGGTTTATCCAAAAAATCCCAAAATGTCTCTCTCGAGTTTTTTTATTACTTTAGGTTTATAAATTTTAGATTTATAGCGCCATTTGGAGGAAGGGGCAGGAGCGGTCACTTATCCCCACCTTAATGTCTTGAAATAAGGCTCCATTTGGGGATTTAGAAAGTAATTAACGCCATAGACACAAGTCAACGTACGGAGGAAAGGGAATCCAAAGAACATTTTTAAAATCCAAAATCGAATTCTAATATTACGATATAATACAATATTGAACCTAGAGTGTAAATAGCATATCTTGAAAGAATAAAATTTCTAGATTTCATAGTGTTTTTAATTTTTTAAATAACAAATTCTTAATATATCAAAGTGAAAAAAATGAATATGTCATCTTCACTCAACTTTTGATAAATACAGTAGAGGCCGCTTGGTCTGATCACTACGGGACCTGTAAATTTTGATAACAAAGATCGGCTGAAAATACCTAAAATAATCTAGGTATTTATATTTATATAAAACTATATATTTTACAAAAAACAATACACATAAAAATCATCTGAAAAATTCATTGATTTGTTTAAATTTATTAACGCCTGAATATAGCTATCATATTTGAAGTGTTTTTTAAGGTTCGTTGCTCTGTACCAAACACCTCGACGAAGAATTAGTAGCGCATCTTGCATCTGGGCAGTTGGAGGAGCTTCTGGATTATTTTGTTGGAATTTTAAAAACTAACATCAGAATTGTTATTATATTTAAAAAAAATCGACATAATATGATTTGCATCTAAAAAATTATCCCTGATATTATAATATTATTGAGCAGGTTGAATTCTTAAATAAAAATAACAATGTTGTGTGAAACTTTCTTGATAAGTGTATTTCCACCTGTTTTTGTGAGTGCGAGTGGTTGTAATAAATTAGCATGAATATATGCAGTAAATAGCTGGCTGCTTTGTGACATGGCCGATGGCCTGGGGCTAGGATGAGATGGCGCCCAATAAAATGCCAAGCAATAGCGAAGACTTGTCACGAACCTGTGGTCTCCGCGTTCCAGATGCAAGGCCCAGAGCCATAAGCAGATATTTAGCAGCTCCAGGTTCTCATCTTGTTCATTGCTCCTACTTCTCTAAAATATACAGACAGGGTATAGGAGATATGGGTCGGCGATGGCATTTGGCAGCTAGGGTACTCGTAGTCACGCCGGCATTGGACCGTTACTATTTGGACATGTTGATAGAATCTTACTAAAAATGAATCATTCCTCTCCAAGAGGATTTTTTTATTAAATTCTTATTTCTGTTTTTTATTGAATTTGTAATTTGACCAGCGTTGCGATATTAATATATTAAGCGTGTAATTGTATTTTTTGTAAAGTATAAAAATAAAAATAGAGATAATAAAAAAGAATAGAGATTTTTAATTTAATAATAAGTGGAATTTAATAAAAACAGCGTAGAATAATTTAATTATATTTTAAGAAATGTTTTGCTCCTTTTTTGGAACCATTATCAGAGGTAGAATTATCTCTATCCTTATATAGAATTATAAATTCCTTAAATGACATTTGCTCATTAAAATTAGTCCGTATTTGGTTGCTGGAAAGTAGGCAATCCAAATGATGAAATCACTAATGGATTTCTCCAGCCCCAGAGCTCTTCTGCTCAGTTGGGGGATGTAACAACTGCGCTTGAGAGCAATTGATCCAAAAATCCATTGCTGAGTTCGTTATTTTGGTTGCCTACTTTCCAGCAACCTAATAAGAACTAATTTCTGCAACCCATGGTACATATCGCAGGAATCTCTTTCTAGGAAGGTGAGGTATATGAACCCCTCACTCATTTCAAGTTTATATTAGTCCATAAAAAATAAAAGATAAAAAATATAAAATTAATAAATTATATTGAAGAAAGATTTTTCAGGGGAGGGAAAGGCCGGTTTTTAGGGTCGGGCATGTCGTAGGAAAAGTCAGCGGAGCCCAGTTATTTCGAGTATATATCTCCTATAACAATTTATCTATTAAATTTTAAAAATTTTATTCTTTTAGTATTTTTATTAATGTCTAAAGACAGGACAATCTGCCCAAAAATTCCTCTTGGGTTTATTTCTATCCGCCTACTCTTTGAAATTTGAAACTTAATTTATTATCTTGGTATTTCTATTGAAATTTGATAAATTTAAAAAATAAACAAGTATAATTAAAAATAATATAATATTAGTTTATTGTATTTTGAAATAGTTAAATAATAAAACGAAATTCTTATTTGTAATTAAAATAAACTGAAGAATTCTCTGTTAAAATTTATTTATTTAATTATATATTTTATTATACATTAATCTCTCCAGAGTGAGGAATGTTGTCTTTGTTTTAACCGATCAGAACGAAAAAATTCAAAAATAAACGGTGCTGTGACTAAGATAAGAGATTTTTAGAGGCGAGGAGGGGGAGAAGAGTAACAATACTTTTTCATTATATATTTCATATATAGGAAGTAAAAACTACATCAAAATTTTGGCAGAATATCAAAATTTTTTTAGGAGAAAATAGAATTTGTTTTGCTAATGAAATTTTGCTGTTTTTAAATGACCTTGAAGGAGAACCTCACGTGCTCCCCCCCCCCCCACCCCACCCCCCCCCCCCCTCCCCCCCCTCCCCCCCCCCCCGACTGTTT
>JAAAKE020083058.1:5645-23168 GCA_010014785.2 Anisolabis maritima | reverse complement strand
ATCCAAAAGGTCCTCATAAGAGGGCCTTTTTTGTTTTTTTGTGTTTTATCTTTAAACCCATTCTTTTTTAGTTTTTAATCTTTTGGATTCCAGATGCCATTAAGTACAACCTCAATTACATATGATTAATTATTTTTTAAAAAATTAAGACATTTACCGTAAAATTTTTAAGTAAAAAGAATAGAAAAATGTCAAAAGAGCGAATCTTGAAACTGTTTCTCCTTATTATGTCTTTAAAAAAAAAAAATTGCGGGAATTTGGTCTTGGCAAACAATGCGGATTTTGGGAAACGCTAGATGCGGGAATAAAACTCCCCCCCCCTCTCCTAGAAACAAAACAAACCCATCCAATAGCCTTACGTTCATTTTTACTTAGAATATTGGGAAATCGAAATGAAATCATCACTTTTCTCTGACTCACCTGGGATGAATTCTTTGAAGCGAAACGAAAGATTGATTTAACAAATGACTCATTTCATTCATATATAAATTCCCACCCTATATGATTACAAAATTTTTGTAATTATGCTAATTTTTTTTACAGTATTAATTATGAATTATTTATTATGAATTTTTGCGATTTTTACTAATGGAATAAGTTATTAAATGAATTTCTCACCTGGCAAGTTATTCACCTGAAAATATTTTGAAAAAAATAGTGCAGTTTCATAACTTGCCGGTCCGCAAAGACCAGATCATGCTTTATATGATATATCAATCTCGTTCGTTAAAATTTGGATTACCAATTTTATTTAGGTTATGTATGCATACTTTCTTATGACTCTGAAAAGGAATTTTTTATAATTATTATCCTAAGAAGGGATTTAATTAAAGGTTTGAGATCAATCGAGAAAGAGAAATTTTAAGAATATTAAACACACAATAGTTTGTTATTGATAGGGTCTTATACAGTGGCGGTGTAGGTGCCGTTGTAGGATATTTTTTTAAATGAAATTTTGCGCTCCTTCATGGCCTAATTTAGGTTGGCTAGTGCCTAGATGATAGCACCAGCCCTGGTTTTATGGCCATGACCATTCCAAGACCATTAGCGCTCAAGAATCATCAATATCTAAAGATACAAATTACTACTAATTTTTAAAACTTTCTGGTATTAATTAAACATTTATTTTACAACTTTTCACCAAATGTCATAGTTCTCCGTTCATTAGAGTGGAAGTTGTTTTTTTTAGCAAGAAAGTTTAGCATGGCATTGGCTTTTTCTAAAAATAATTTGTATCTAAATAAATTAAAACAAAAACTGTTAAAAAATTTTATATTTGAATTACTTTTTAAAATGAAACCCTCCTGATAGCGAGAGAATTTTTTTAATTTATTATTATGCAGATTGGCAATTAAAATCCAAGCAGGTGTTTTTCATTTTAATGGATTTTAAATGGCCAATTAAGATTCTCTCATATTGCAGGTTATTATTAAAATTTATACCATATGGGGATTATTAGATCGGTTGCTAGCTGGAAGCAATATGAAATTAAAATATTATTTTTTCTTTTATTATTAATTTATATTTATATTTAATTAGAAGCTCTAGTTACATATTGAATACTACCACTATCATTTCTTTTTTTTATGAAAAAATTTTGAAAATTGTTTTGTTATAGGTCATTAAAGAGCTGTATCTTTGCAAACTTCAAAATGTTATTAATGAGAATGTTTTGCTTTCTAAGTAAAAGATATAACATATCACCTGGAGAAAGTATCATCATGTAGGTAGGCTAAGTTTAGAATATTTATTGTTTTTAAAATTAAATTTTACAATAATATTTGATCTTTAAGATTAAATTCAATAGTTAGTAAAAACAATCAATTCTAAAAACAGAGTCCCGGCATAAAAGCTGAGTTAAACAGTTTTTTAGGTTTCTTCCTAATTAACTTTTTTTTATTAGTGTGCTTTAAAGTTGATTTTAAGGATGTTTTGGCTTCCTTATGGTTTTATTTAGGGGACGTATGTTTATTTCGTCATCATGATCCTTTACTAATTATATTTTAATATTGTTCTTTTAGCCCTGTCCCTTGGTGCAGAGGTAAAGGTTTCGCCTCACATACCAAGGGTCAGTGGTTCGCTTCCCGTCCTAAGCGACAAAAAGTTATTTAAATTATATTGGTTACCAATTAATAGAAATAAATAATGACAGAGTCTAAATGGCCTTAGATGCCGAAAAAGACTTAAAAAATCAAAAAATATTGTTCTTTTAAGTTATTTAAGTTGATGGCTTTTAGGTTTGTGGTATATATTAGAGGTTTTAAATAAAGATATAATTAAATAGACAACTTTTTTTTTTTTGAGTAACTCTAATTTGCAATTTTTAAAAAATTTTTTCATTGAAGCTAATAGTTACCAAAGAATTTCAAAACTACCTGACTCTCATAAAAAAGTCATGAGATTTAAATAATTGGTTTTCGAATATTTTCGTCCTAGTGAAGCATCCATTCTTTAGGCAATTTTATATAATAATCCAGCCATTCTAATTTTTTTTCAGCATCAGAATCCAATTTAATATTTTACAAACAGGAAAAACAATTTTTGTTTATTTTTGGATCCAGAATATTTCTATAATTATTACTAGAAAAGTTTTATTATTTTCACTAGAAAATAAGCTCTAGATTGGAGTAGAGGAAAAAAAAACAGTACAGGCGAGTTCGGGGAATGACAGTCACATAGACTCCACCAAAGAGCAAAATACAATTCTTTCCAGGGATAGGAAAATGCTCTAAAAAATTAATAAATAAATTAATAAAACAATTTTATTTGCAAAACATAATTTTTATAAGACACATACATGTAGGCCTATACTATTTATATATCGGAGTTTTTTAGTTGTTAAAAATTTCGCGGGTCTTGTCAAGACAAGTAAAAGGAAGGATGGGCTTTTGTTGTTCGCATGTTTATAGAGGCAATTACATTAGATGACAAGAGTTTTGTCCTGTCCAGGGAGCAAGCAGCATTCTCTCTCTGATATCCTGAGGGAGCAAACTTCGATCCGATCCCTATTCCCTAAATTCCAGGTCGAGGGATGGAAAAGGGTTCTCATTCTGTCATTTTCACTTATTCGCTGGAAAAGGGCCAGGAAGCTTAATTTATCACCCACCACCTCCTTCTCCTACTCTTCCTTGTTAAATAAATTATGAAAATTATTGTATAATAATAAAAAAAAGAGAAAAGGAGGAAAGATATTATTTTTATAAAATAAAAAATGGGCTACAATAATTTATTTTTGTTTTGTGTTTATATATATAGTCCATGACGTATAAACCACTCCGCCAATTAAATGGTTTAACTAATCAATATCAAATTATAAACTTTAGCAATAATTAGAGGTCAGTTTGAACACTATGTATATAGGTGAATGTGCTTCCAAAGTTTAATAGAGAGTGCCTTTCGGAATATATTACTACCAATGTGTGTTATTTCCTTTCCTATAAAATAATTGAAAATTATATAGCTCTAGTGTTTTGTTATTTATACATTACATAGACAGTTTAAAAACTAATCTAAAAATTCTTAATGTCTTAATACTAAAATTAATTAAATTATTTTCTGTTGAAATTTATAAATAAAAATATTATTATCAATAGTGATAGTTCCTGTACCTGGTATCGTTAAATGGGGAATGAAACTTTTTATTTCATTTTTACTTTTAATTATTTTATTTTTTCGACATCTGAGGCTATTTAGACTCTATCCCTATTTATTTATATTAATCGTAGCCAATATAATATAAATACATTTTTGTTGCTCAGACGGGAACCAGAGACCTTTGGTTCATGAGGCGAGCCTCTACCTCTCTACCAAGGGATAGGGTCGAGTCTTTATTTTTTTTTATTAACTTCTGGGTTTTTACAAAATTTTATTTTATTGTGTATAAGTTGTGGCTGACTCTAGTTTTGGGTGAAATTGGGTGGAAAGCGATAAGCCAGGGAGATTTTATTTTCCTGTAGACGCCAATGCAATCCAATTCGAATAACATAGAGTGGACTTAATTCTTAATTGTTACTCATCAAGGCAATAATTATTTTTACATAATACTTGTAATTTTAAATTGACATTTATCTATCCTTAGAAAGAACGTGAGCGGCATTCAAAACGGCAGCAAAATAATATTTTATTTAATCTAACCATTCAAAAATTTTCAGAATATTTCTTAAAATTAATTAATTAATTTTTAAAATTAATCCTTACACTAATGACTTCATATAGACACACTTGTGGCCCGCCAGTTTCCTACAAGAAAAATAGTTACCCTCGTTTCTATGGAAGTTAAACAGTCCTGTGCTAGATTTATAAAAAAAAGTTTATCCTGAGAAGATTGCTAAGAGTCTGGAGACCCAAAGTGGCAACTCAAACTGCACGGATTATTTCATTTATAATTAATGAAAAAATATTGGCTTTGTTAGAATTTGAAAAGGGACCTACAAATTACAAGTGTAATCAGAGCTGCCTCCCTTATTAAGAGAAACAATGGAAAATTCCCGTCAAAGAGACGAATTAGAGGGTTCAAAAGATTTCCTACTCCAGCATAATTAATTCCAGCAACGATCGATGCTTCTACCTAAATGGCATCCAAAATATTTTTATTATTTTAAAAAGTCAACAAAAAATTAATTGAATAATAAAATATAATTAGTAAAGAGGTTTTTTTTTTTTTTTTTAATAACGTAATATCTTTTGTTTAAAAAGAAAAGTTTCTCTTTAATGGAAAGGGATTATTATTCTCCTCATTTTTTCCTAATAAAAAACTGTCAATATATTTACCAAAAGGTATTTATTTATTTATTTATTATTGATTGATTGGATTTTGATATTATTATAAAAAAAAAAGATTAAAAACCAAATACATCAAAAGCTACTCAGGGGATAATTTATTACCGCGAGAGGCTATCTTTCTAAAACATCCACTCTATTTCAAAAAACTAATGTTTGGTTTGGCGAGCGGGAAAGTAATATAATATAAGAAATTTATCTATCAATCTACCTTTGAAATAAATACATTTTTATGGAGGGCCAGGGAATGAAGTCTTTTAGGGTCAAGAAAGGTTTCTTTTCCATTTAAATAAAGGGAAAGGGATTTTAAAAAAGTCAAAAATTAAGAATGAATTTATTATAAAGGAGAAAAATATTAAAAGACAAGCAAGCTTATTATTATTAGATAAATATAATTATAATTTTTTTCTTTTTTTTTTGTCCTGATTTTTTTTCTTCTTTTGCATCCACTTAGACTCCGTTCAAATTTATTTAAATCATTTAAATCATTAGATCACTCAGGAAAGGAAGCAAACCAATGATCTTTTGATTGTGGATATAAATACAGAGAAGGCCAAATCAAATTAAATTATTATATTATATTATTTAAAAGAGGATTTTGAGGAGCAATCGGTAGGGTGTCGCCGTTCTGCACAGGAGATCGGTGTTCGCATCCCGTGCAGGAGGGATTTTTTCATTAAATAAAAATATTTAATGCAAACAAATCCTCAGATTTGTCCTGGTATATGACTTTAACTATTATTCGTTTCTATTTATTTAAATTAATTGTAAGTAAACCACTAATATGCAACAAGTCTTGTCTCTGTATCAAGTAAAAGTGACAAAGTAACTTTTCGCTGGTGGCTATAAGAATAATTAAATAAAAATGTAACATGAAAAAAAAATGTATACATTAATACAGAATAAAAGTATTTAAATTAGAAAAAAATTTTTCGTCTGAATTTTTTATTTTACTTTCTTTTGGGTAGAATACTATCTCTTTGGCCCTGCCCTGGCTAATAGATGAGTTTGAAGACGTTTCGTTCAACCTCCCTTCTCTTGGAAGGTTAATAATGATAGGGTGCCGCATTTTGCGGCCTCATTAGGGGGGAGGCATAAGACCCCACATTACTTCACTTTAAAAAACCCAGAATCAGCAACAATTGTAACCAAAGGTCAGACAAATTCCTAGTCAGGAAAATTAAGGAAAATTAGGAGCCAAGAATCCTTCTAAAAAAAAATTTAGAGAATGGAAAAATTTGGTTAAGACAGTCAAAATTTCATAAATAGGGAGCCTCCATCATTCTAGCTATATTGCTGGTTACATTTCAATTATCTTTTTAATCTGGTGTGACTGAATGCACATCACACATCTCTTACCTAAGGTAAGGAAAGCTGAGTGATGTGCTGTCACATCAGATTTTTTGTGTCGGGTGCCCTGGGCCGTTCAAAGTACATTCAATTTAATCAATATCTTTACAAGTTTAAGAGAATATCACAAAAAAACTAAAAAGAGTATATTAATAAAGCGGGCTCCAAGTTAGAGAGGGGGGGAGGGGTCTGTTTAATACATTTCAAAGATCATCTAATAAATAATTGTTTTATGAATTTTAATCAAAATCATTGGAGCGATTTACCTTTAGTACCCATTGTTTTATTCGAAAACGTGCGTGGGTACCTAATTAAAAACCTCGAACGTTTTTTCCTTTTTGAGAAATCTTGTTTGCAGAGAAACAGACACATATACACACAGAGAGGCCATTTTGCGACAGTCATTTATTTAGACTCAGGGGACCTCAAAACGTCTATTTCCGCTGAAATCTCGACATCGATTTTTTTTGCTATATATTAGATATATAGGTAATAGAAGATAAAAAAATAAAATGAATGTTTTGTTTTATTTTTCTCATGAAAAAGGGTTAAACTTCCTATTTATCACTCACATACACCCACACACACACACACTCTCTCTCTCTCTCTTTAACTCTTTTATTCTTTTTATTTCCTTGAGTTCAATCGATTATGAATATTTTATATATCAAGGAAGAAGAAAGAGTATTTTATTTTTCTAATGGATCGAGTTTAAAAAGTCAAATGTTATTGGCGAAGAGAGAGAGAGAGAGAGAGAGAGAACTCCACCCTCTGCGTGTTGTCTAAATATTAATAAAAAAAAAAAAAGAAGTATTGTTTGAATAAAATATTTACCGCCAGGGAAAGAAGGAAGGAAGCATATCGTTATAAGAGCGAATCTCTTAGACACTATCCCCTAATTGAAAACAGACACTCACTTTGCTGTTGTTATTTGAACATTGTTCAACATAAGAGAGATGAGGTTTTCGCATGTTTTGGGTCAAATCAGGTCACTCGGAACAATTTAGTGCTCCCTTAGGAATTTTTTCCGGGATAATTATATTACCATTTGTATATAATTATAATAAATTTATGGCAAGAATTTAGAACAAAGTTATTTCCTCAATGCAAACACCAAATATATCATAATCTCAAATTATATTTGGTGTAAGTTGATAATAAAAAAATCTTATAAGAATGATATATTATGAACAGAAAAAAATCGTTCGCTTTCACCTCAATTATTTTACATCGAGAAAATGATATTTTTTATGCTCTTCAAATATTTCGAAAATTGATCGGATATATACATTCCGTTGTTTAATGGAAGCCAAACTTTTTTTTCACTTCTTCGATTTTTATATTTATTATTTTTGAAAATAATTTGAAAATTTAAGTTGCAAACACAAAAAGTATCAATTTTTAGACTCATAGGTTTAACCATAATAGAGCCCTCAGACAACTACGAGGAGATTGAATTGCTGTGACATTCCTTCCTATGAATGGACGTAGGAGTACACTCTTCGCGAGAAGTAGACTACACGCCCGTATTGAGAGAGTCTTTCTTCAAACTAGGTCATCTTCCCTAGCATAGAATAGATTGGATGAAAGGGACAGAGAGAAATTAGGTATAGAATAATTAACTAATGAATACAGGAGGAGTTAGAGATAGGAAATTAAGTAACTGATAAACGGACAGAGATTGGCAGGGTCAGAGATGTGTCTTCGTTCACTAAAGCCTCTTGGATAAATTAAACGGGATCGGTATATGGGCCTATACGCAATTTTTTGACACTGCACATTGTAATATTTATAATATATAGACGATGTGAATATATAGCTGGAGGGTAAGAAAAAAGAAACGCAGCTATTATTATTTCTTATTATTATGTCTCATTATGCTGCCGTTCTTGGCCAACTAGACATATACACCAATATGTCTAGTTTTATATAATTGAAATATGAATTGAGAGAGTACATATAACATATAGCTTTGAGGTGAGTCCAAGCATTATTATATTATTTGAAAACGGTAATGTTAGTCGTTAGTCTAGGGTATGGTGTTAAGTTAGTTTCGGCATACAGAAAGCGTCTGTCACTAAAAAGCCGAGAGTAAGAATTAAACTTGGTTTTAGAACTTATTTGCTGACATAAAACCTGTCCCCAGTCCAATTCAATAAACTACGACCGAGTCACCGTTATAGAACAATTAGAGAAGAAATTGGACGTGCATCCACTGCAAAAATAAATGTTATCAAAAATAAGTAGATAAACGTTAGCTTTCCTTCGTTTTAATAGAAAATTAAATATGAAAACCAAACTTTCATAATCTTTAATAACATTGAAATTTACTATTTTTTGATTTTATGCAGCTTTCCTGATTTTCATTAAGACGAAACAAAAGATAAATTTTGACGGATAACATGTAATTTAATTTTGTTTGTATTATTGACGGGTTAATCTTTGTGATTAAAATGATGAAAGTAAGAAATAATATTTTATTTGGAATCCTAACGTCAATATTATATTATCCTCAAATTTATCATCTATTTCTATTTTGAATAACTAATGAAATAAAAGCTCATCGGAAAAACTGTTTTTATTGTCCCTCAAATAATTAATTTCTATTGTTTTAGGTACGTTTGGAGTTATTTATATGAGAAAGAAGGAGGAAATTCGTAACTGTAAAGGTATGTAGATAGATGTATAATATTTCATTTGATTAATTTTATAATTCTATAATGCAAGAGGGTCGCATTTGGATGGAGTGAGTTATGGTGGATCAAGTTGTGAGCCTCGCATGAAATGAGGTGCGGACCGTTGCCCCAAGGCCCCGACACCCGACCCCGGCCTCCAGGTTCGGTGGGTGAAGTGAAATTTGATGAAAAATAATATGAATGATCGCTTTCTTCTTTTTGATCAAAGAGAGAGAATCTCGTTTATTTTCCCTTAAAGGTTTTGAAAGGCAGCGACGTAATCATTTTTTATTATTTTTTTGGAATGAAAAAAATCTATCAACATCTTGAATCGGAAATTTTTTATATAAGGTGTAATAATTCCCCTTAAAAAAAATTTTAGTATTAAATAAAAAAGTAACGTTTCAAATTACAATTCATTATTCCTTTATATGTCTCTAAACATCAAAAGAAATTGCTTGGTGTTAGATAACGAGAGACGTCATTTTGATATAATCAATCCCACCCACCCCACGTACCCAATAAAAATTAAAAAATAATTATAATAACAAATTAACGAGAAGTCTTTTATCCTAATCATTCTAATAAATATTGTTTTTTTCTTTCTCCATCTAAAAGAAAAAATACACAACAGCCGTTGAATTTGTTGACTTTTTTCAAGCTTTTTTTTTATCAAAGGCTTTGTTTGTTGATTTTTGTATTGATTTATTTCTTTTTCAATACACACTCGAATACTCAACAACAAATCAAAAAATTTTTATTTTTCCATCCATTTTCTTGGAGTGAAATAATACTGCTTAAGAGACTCTCATATGAAAGTAGCATTTCGTGTTTATAAACTTTATATTCTTTATATTTGATTATAAAAAAGAGAGATTAAGAGACAATATAGCAGCCAAATTGTCTTCAGTTACAGAGATACTTTTACCAATTATATTGAAATATTCTTTATTCTTAAACCTATTATCTATCTATCTATTAAACAAGCGAATCTTGTATATATCTATTTTTTCTCAAAAACGGCTGTTTTAATTAAATTGAAAAAAGTGACATTTCGAATCTGAAGAGGATAATCAATGTCTGTGTGCATATTTTCTTCGAAAGAAAATTGATTTCATCAAGATGGAAATGGTTTCTTTTGAAATATGTCTTGAATTAAAATTCAATTTTTTTACGCATTTTATTGTCGCTTGCCCAGATATTAGTTTCTTTATTTTAATTTTACCTTTTCTTATAGCCAGCTTACTTACTTATCTAGCAACCCATTAGACCGCTTAGCATAACGGTTATCTAATCTCGTAGTTCGTATGCGTTAGAGCGAAATTTTTTTATCAATTCGCTGTTCGTTTCTACTGATATGAGAAAAAAAACCAAATCATATCAAATGGCTAAAATAAATATAATACTGAATAATAGCAAATTATATAATTTATCGCATCGGTATCGTATGGGTTGGGAAAGTATTAAATCAGGGAGAATGATCTGCTGTTTGAAAATTTATAATAAAAAAAAAAAGAAATTAGTTTTAAATTAATCAATAAATAAAAATGAAAATTTTGAATAAGATATAATATATATAAATAAGGAATTCTTTATAATTTCGTAAATAAATACAAAAAAAAAAAAATAATAATAATTTTATAAAAAATTTAGGATTTATTATAAAAAAAAATTGAAAAAAAATGTTATAAAAATTTTACATCAAAAATAAATAATAATTTACAGGGAGATGGATTGGGAAAAGCGCTTTACGATATTGATGGGCCGTTTTTAGCCCCGGCGAAGATGATGTGTCGACCATGAGAACTGGTGACCATGGATTCGGGCTCTCCGGGGGGAGTTCTGCCATTCTCCAAAATAATGGTGACCGGCGAATTGGAGTTTTGAGATCCGGTCAGCCCCGAATGAATTCCTTCTTCCAGCTCAGCTTTGAAGAGTCCATCAGTTTTGTGAAAAGGAGAGGAGTAAGAATTTCTTGAAATTTTGTATAAAAAATACTTTTTTTTTATTTATTTAATATAAAATTCTCTAGAATTCTTTATTAAAAACAATTAGCATTAAAATTAAAAAATTTATTAATAAAAATATGTAACAAAATTTCCCTTTTTAAAATTATAAAAAAAATACAGCAGGGAACAACCCAAAATGACCTTGGCCATTGCGTTATTTTGTAAAAAAAATAACAATAAAATATATATAATAAAAAAATCTGTTATGACGGCCGCACAACTTTCTCTTACTTAAAGTAAAATTGTGTGATGTGCTGTCGTACCAGATCTTTTTCGTTTGGCCCCCTAGGTAACCGGCTCACGATTTTATTTTATTTTGTTATTTATTTTATACTGTGTTAGCTTTTATTTTTAGAAATTTTTTGCTTGTCTGTATTAATCAATTTTCAATAATATAAAAAAATTTAATTTTTTTAGTCAAATTTGGCTCCAGAGGCCTTTTTTAATTTATAATAGAATATATTGATGATCAAAATACCTTATCGCTGACCCTCTTGTCCCTCGGGGAAATTTATCCTGAGGTTCAGCACTGCTTGGCTTTGCTTAACAAGAACAATCTTGGAGGCTGTTCCTCTTCTCTCCGGCCAGTCCCACCGGATTTTTTTTATTTGATTTGGACCGTATAGGCCCACCTACTGGTGTTTATTCACCCGAGGTGCTTTCGTGCACGGAAACAGCACTTCAAACCTAGCCGATCTTTGGCCGTAGCCATCTATCAGCACAAGGTGAAGTTACTTGATTTCCTTACTGTTATTCATTTTTATCTACTTACTACTCCTCCAATACCATCCGGTCCCTTTCAACCAACCTAACCTTTGCTAGAGACGAGGAACTTTTTCCGCAGTTCTTGCGAAGGGTGCATCATTGAGAGGGAATCCTTCTTTACGTTCCTTCCATAGGACGGAGTGTCACAGCATCTCCCTCTCCTCGAAGAGCTCCCTGAGGGCCGGGATGCAAACATCGATCTCCCGATCCTCCTGTGTAGGAGGGAGACACCTTATCAAATTCTCCGAATTAAATTAAATTAATTAATGCCAATTAAATCTTGTTTATTATCAAACATAGGAATTAAAAATATTTATATTTTGGTACCAAAGCAACGAGTTACATCTTTTCTATGGGGTTCTTAAAATCCTACATTGAGGACCCAACACTAATTTGAAGTGAAAACTGAACATACATCTTAAAGAGTTTCTAAATTATTATATGTATAGTTAATCACAATCGTTAAAGAGAGTTTAAAAGAAAATCACAAAAAACCTACAAACGTACAAGAGCAAAGTGAGACCCAAACAAATTGTTTTTTTTGAGGGTGGGAATAAGGGTTAATACATTTCAAAGAGCATGCAATAAATAATTGTTTTATGAGTTTTAATCAAAATCGATAGAGCGAATTTCGAAAAAATTGAAAAAAATTTAAAAAATACATCAGTAAAGTACTAGCAAAGCAAGCAACAAGAATACCTAGCATAAATATAAAATTCCAGCTTCGGAGGAAAAATCTTGTTCACACACACACACACACACTTGCACACAGGTCTTTTTGCGAGACCCATTTTTGTATAAGGGGACCTTAAAACGTGTATTTCCGTTGAATCTCGACATCGATTTTTTGCGATCGTGTACCTTTTTATATATAGGTAAGAGACCTTTTTATATATAGATAAGAGAAAGTAAAAATTGACTATTTATTTTTTCTTCTCTTAGTAGAATTTTCTCCTCCTTAGAGAACAAAAATCTGGTGTGACAGTATATAAGACAATTTTCCTTTCCTTAGATAAGAGAAAGTTGTGTGATGTGCGGCCTTCACACCAGATTTTTATGGATGTTTTTAAATCATAAAATATGTATGAAAAATAACAAAAACTGTCAATAAATTATTTTCAAAACTTGTTCATTACATACCTCTATATTTTACATAGTTTATATTTTAGCGTAAATGTAATAAAATATTATTAAAAAAAAATAATAAAATTAACACCGCATGTTTGTGTAAAAACTTTTTAATTGCATTCTTTTAACTTTCTCAACTACATATTTAATTTATTTTTATGGAATAAAAACCCTGGGGTTAGCAGAAAATTCATCTTTCAAAATAATCTTTTATTATTATTTAATTTCCTTTAAATATATTATATAACAATTTTTGGAAGGAAGACTGAAGTCGTTAGAGAATTAAAAAACGCCTTAGATTATAATATTTGTAATAGTGAATGATAATTTTTACTTTTTTTAAAACTATTTCTTGTTATTCTTAAAAACGATTAGGAAATAATATGAGCCTAAAATGACCAAATATTTTAAATTGGAATATGGACGCATTAAAATTTTTTTTCACAAGTATTAGTAATATGCCAAAAAAGTATTCAAATGAAAGGGGAGAGGCTAAATCTACTAGCTATGCGCCTGCCTTTCATAAATTGATAACTTTGACAGAATAGTGCAAGCCGGCGGATCTGGCCGGAAAAACAGCTATTAAGATCGTTGTTATTAAGCAAAGCCAAGCACTGCTCTACATCGGATGGGTGGCCTCGAGGAACATGAGTTAGAACGTCAGCCGGAGGCCATTTATATTTAATCATTTAAAAACCATTGTCAAAATAAAATGGTCTCTGCAGCCAAAAAGGAGTATAAAAAAAAAAAAAAAGAATAGTGTAAATAAAATATTACTCGAATAACGAGAAAACGTCTAATCCTGTTAACTGTGAAAACTTATTTTTATTAGTTAGTACATAGTTTTAACATAAAAGAGATGATTAATTTACAAGAAGCGACTTGCTCATTATATAAATCATTTCTCTATTTTAATATGATATATTTCTTTCTCGAAAAGTATATTCATAGAGATACCCAGGGAAAAGGGAGATAATTAAGGTACCGATCTAATTTTAGCCTCAGCCATGATGATGAAATCAGTTATTGAACCATAGTTTGGAGACCCCTGCCCTATAAGAATTAACATTTTCACTTTTTTCAGACGAATAGATATAGCTAATGTGGAACTGAAGTTGAAGTAAAAAGACTTGCAACTATTATTATTTCATTTGATTATGCCCCCTAATGCTGACGTTTCGGTCATCAGAACTACACAACATAACAATGCAATGTATTCTTAATATATCAGTACATAAACAATTATAAATTATATTTTAAAATATTCAGTATTACCTTTAGGGGCAGATCATACAATTAAAATCAACCATAATTTCAATGAAGTAAAATTCCTGGGATATGAAGCTAATTATTACAAACGACTAACTTTGGAAGCTATTCTTATTTTCGCTCAAGGGACCGTCAATTTCAGAAAATATTTTAAATCCATTACAGGAATATTTTAAAATCATAAGCTAGGTCACTCCTGAGGGGAAACCAGCTAGCGAGTTTATACTCTTCCTGTCTGAACTCGCCTCAGCATGATATCTGTCTATACAAGGGAGGCACCGTGGCAATACCCCCAGGTCGGTAAACTCGCGACTCAATTCCAGTCTTCCTTCCCTGTCCATACAACTGCCCGTGACTGGAACAACCTTCTTGCTGCTATCGTTCTGAAAACTTACAATCTACACTCTTTGAAATGAAACCCAACAAGCACATTTTTAAGCTCTCAGTTTCTCTTAATCCTGTCTTTCCTGGTTGCATGTGACTACTGGTCATTAGAGATCAGTTGACCTATGCTTCCATATCCAAAAGAAAATTTTTTAAATTATATTAAACTTGAAACTTTCATATAGACAAGGATAAATATATAGATATATGGATATATATGTGAATGTTTTGTCATCTCTTTATATCAAAATAATTAAAAAATTATCGCCATTTATGTATACCTACAGTTACTAAAGGTATCACTGAATATTTTAAAATATAATTTATAATTTTTTATATACTGATATATTTAAGAATTTATTGCTGTGTTTTGTTGTACAGCTCTGATGATGGTTTTGACCAAGAGCGAAACGTCAGCCTAATGCTGCATAATAAAATGAAATAATTTTAGCTGTTATTTTTTCTCCACTTTTTCATTTCATTTTCATTTTTTTCATTTTGATTAAAATTTTCACCAAGTCTAAATTCCCTTTACATATAGATAAAATAAAACTTCGAGTAATTAATTAAACATTCCGCAATTTTGTTGGCTGGCAACACCTTTGCTTTTTTAAGTGGCCCGTAAAATGTCGATAAATCAAAGAGAAAATTACAAGCCAAGGGTCTCTCTCTCTTCCCTTTTCTCTATCAATAAATCAAATGGCATCTGCTTGGAGGTGAGTTCTATTAATGTTGTTTTGATTGCTTTAATGGTGTATCCGTCTGTCCTTCCCTCTCTCATTCTTGATGAGAATTGTGTAGGAGTTGCAAACATTTACCCTCGTCATTCTCATTCTCATCATCATTAATTCTACTCCCTAAAACTCTCTCATTCTCTTTCTGGCATCGGAAACAAAAATGAGCATGAAAAACTCAGCCTTTGCAATTAATATAAAGGAAAACGATCAATTCTTCAATGACTTAATTCAAAGAAATGAGCGATGAAGGATGAGGAGGGGAGTTCATTAAAAAAAACGTCCTCATTAATATTAAATCATGCACGAAATAAAATTGAAATTAAAAAAATCTTTTTTTTTTCTTTGTGAACCAGCGGGGAGGGGGGGGGGGTGCTGTTTTCTTTTCTTCACTTCTCCCGCCAAGGCTAAGCAAAACAAGCTTTAAATTATATTAGAGCTAAACAAGCTATTTATAAAAGATATATATAGTAGTATATATATTTAAAATTTTAATTGAAATAATATATAGTAAAAAAGTAAAAAATTGGATATATTAAAATTTCATTTAAAACATGCCACGAGCAGAGAACCCTTTATGAGTTTTATTCTTTATAAGTTTATTTTTTGATTTTAAATTTGGTTGGAGTTGGCTGTTGGAAATTAAAACCAAATCCACCTCACATCCTGCACATGGAAGAGAGAAAGGGAGAGAGAGATACATCATAATTTTAGTGAGGGTTTAATTAATAATTATACACGGACATGTATAATTAACGGATTACCTTTTTGGACAGGGAGCAAAACACCCTCTCACTCCTCTGCCACAAAGAGCTAAAATTAATCCTTTTATTATAAGAACTATATTGAAAAAAATAAAAAAAACTCTTGCAGCCCACACAATTCGTTTGTTAGCTATTCAAATAACGAATTCAATATTACAATAATACGTACTATAGCCGAATATGTTTAATACCTAGATTAATATCTCCCTATACAAAATCGGATAAGCATATTTCAATAGAATAAAATTTTTCAAAATCCTGCTTAATTTTGCAGGGAATACTAAGCATTTTTTGAAAATAGTTATAGATAGTTATTATTCTCTCGCTATTTATTGTATTTTAAATTTAGAAGTAATATTATATTTTGATTGATTTATTAGCTAGGTTTTTAGACCCGTGCGTTTTTGCAACGGCCAGAAGACAGCTCGATTTGAAGTATGTGCTCAGAAGCACCGCGAATAATCTTTTAAAAATTAAAAAAAAATGAAATATATCTCTAATTATTAAATATTTTCACTAAAAATAAAACATTGTTCCCACATTGAGCTTATAGTCGTAAAACCAGCTCAAGAATAGAGACATTATTTAAATTTGATCCCAATAAATGGAGGTTACTATTAAATGGAACTTCCATACTTTATTTAAGCAAAAACTTGACGTGTTTTTTTTATTAATCCAAATTGACATATTCATAAAAGAATTAATTCTGTATAAATAAATAAATAATAAACTAGGCTGGATAATAAATATTTATGAATGCTGGGAGGCGATTTGTGCCCCCTCCCCTTCGCCCTCAACCCTAGGTCACCGACTCAACTCTAGGGGCCAGGGAGAGGCTCAGGTCGTGCCTGTCGTTCGTTATTTTCCAGGGCAGACGCAGCTGCTGGCTTTTAATACCACCATACAATACAGTAGATGTATAATATTTAGAGGTAAGGTGAAGGGATGGGGAAGGGAGTGGAGGTGTAAGTTATCAAGCGAGAAATACAGACGCCATTTGCAAGCAAAGAACGTGTTCAGGTGCGTCGACGGAGAATTAATATTAAAGTCCTCTCTCTCTCTCTTGAGAGGGTGGCAAGGTGGATATTTTCGATCAGAAATTTAAATATTCTCACATGGTATTTCTTGATTTTTTTCCACTTGAATGGATTATCTAGTGAGCGATAGAAAAAAATACAGTGAGATAATTTTTTATGATTTTTCTTTTGATATAAAGGATATACTATTCTGAAAAAAATAACTATTTTTTACGGCTTACAAAACATACTCTATTTTTTTTAAATTCACTCTTTGGCTTATTTCACCCAGAGCGGATTTGACCGTGCGAACCGCCAAATGTGACCTGCATAAAAATTAAGAGACAATGGAAGGAAGGAGTCTCTTGGAGATTTTACAAATGGGCGGAGGCCCCACGAAATCCAGTCAACTTGTCACTCACCGGTCACAAAATAGTAAAAAAAAATTGAGATCAAAACAAAAGATTTGATTAAAGTGAAATAGATTTTTACCTTCCAAATTGCTCTCATTTAAACCACCCAAAACTTCGGTCCTGAAAAGAAGAAAATGCTTAAAAATGAAGATCGCTGATACTAAAAGGACTCTTCAGAAGTTTTGATTAGATAATTTAGACTTTCACGATTATAATTATTATAAATAAAAGACATTT